>JAECMU010002222.1:0-10969 GCA_016106625.1 Dracogyra subfuscus | reverse complement strand
GGACTGTCAAACTATCATTATTTTAGTGACTGGCCATACCTCTTTTTTTTCAATCTCGAACTTTATTTGCATTTTACAAAACAAATATAAACCATAATTGTAATTTATCAAAATATGCCAAAATTTGCATTCTGTATATCATTCTACTTGAAGCAATTAAATGTGTTGTTTAATGATTTAGTAAAGTACTACATACAACTATTTAACTGAATATATAGCACTTTATTTCTATAATTCATAATAGATTCAGTTTTCTTTGTTCATTTTTATTGTAATTATATTTTTTACATTCCTGACATTTATTTGTATTTTGATTATCACCTACCTCCAATCCCCCACCTCCAATTCAACACATGCATGCAAATTATTATAAAGTTATCCATTTCAATATATCTTTATTATCATTAAAAAAACACAAAACAAAAACATTTTATTCCACTCCCCAAATTTTCATCTGCATGTAAATATTTCACTAAAGTATTTATAATGAGCCCGATGTGCTGAGAATGTATTAAAATTAATAATGATATTGTAAATTGTTTTTGGAAAATCTCAATTTGTCATCTCTGGTAGCTTTTTAATAGGTACTTATGTATCCTTTCAGAATACCTGAATACTACAGTTATTTATGGATTCTGATTAATGATGACTGAACCAATGAAAAAAAGGGCTGAAAAGTGACTGTTACAGCCAAAGCAAAAGCTCAGCAATTTAATGAAGACTGCTATGAAGATGGTGGTGTTTTATTTTGTAAATGGTGTTCCCACTGGATGGATCATGGGTCTAAAAAGCATCTTCAGAAGAGAGCTTCAAAAATGCCAAATTCAAGTAACACGGAAATGATGACCGCTAAACAGACAACCCTAAATATGTTGCTTGAAGCAAAGATGAACGTAAAAGCTTTATTTTGGATGTTGTAACCATGTGTACATCAGCTGATATCCCACTTAACAAAATAGAAAAAATTAGGCCGTTCTTTTTTAAACATACCAAGGAAGGTGGTACACTACCCCAAAGCCAACACACTTTGTGAGAAGTACATACCACAATTACACCAAACTCACAAAAAAGCTCTTCATTCACATCTAGAAGGTAAACAGGGCAGCATCATTGTAGATGAAACAACTGGTTTTCGAGACCATAGTATTTTAAACATTGATGTCGACGCAAGGAAAGGTGTACTTAGTACGTGTGGATACCATTGAAACTTGCAACCACTCAACTCTTAGCCAGTCCATAGTTCAGGCTATCAATGACACCTTCTTAAGTGGTATGGATAATAAAGAAATTATTACACTCGCGTGTGTGTCGTACTGATTTTACGAATCGCTCAGGTAATACAAGAATCCTGACACTCGTTTCGTAAAATCAGTACAACACACACACTCATATAATAATCTCTATTTATTATTATTATTATTTTTTTTATTATTATTTTTTTTTTAACAATAATTCTTTCTAAACTTTTACATTTATTTTATGTCCCTATTACATCAATCAGCCTATTTAAATATATTTCTGTTAACTAGCTATTTATAATGTGTTATTAATACTACTATCTACATGTACATATGCATATGCAGTAATATTAAATATATTATCATCTACATTATTTGTATAAGTATTACTATTACTATAATCAGCATACTACCACAATGTGTATGTACTCCCAGTATTTAGCATGTATAATCTAATTCATATTCTGTGAGGCAATGAATCAGGGCATCCCAACCCTGGTATCACCAAAATGAGCTGGGGACAATACAAAAAAGAAAAAAAGACATGGTTTGTGCTATCCTGCCTGTGGGAGGGCAAATAAAAGATCCCTTCCTGCTAATTGAAAAGAGTAGCCCATGAAGTGGCGACAACGGGTTTCCTCTCAAAATCTGTGTGGTCCGTAACCATGTCAGATGCAACATAACCGTAAATAAAATGTGTCTTATTTTTTCTTCTAAAAACTGTTCCATAAATCATACATTGATCCTTTTTTAGTTCCCCACAGATGAGCCCTTTTTAAGTACTTCTCATTCCAGCCAATGCTCCACAACCCATATATTTTGAACTATGGGACATTCAAAATCCAATAGCACCACCAATGCCCCCGCCCATTACAAACTTTGGTGTTCTCTTTCACTTGCCTGCACGGGAGGTCATTCCTCCTACCTTTTCCTGCCCTGGACGGACGAGCTGGCATAAGTCGACACCTACGCCCATGACATACATGCTTTATAACACTGAATGAACACGTTGATCCTATATGACATGTCCTACCCAGAGGGGGTGTTACACGCTTACGTCGACACAGCAATCATTGGATTGCTATTGACTTCCACTTATATTTTATTCATTGACTCAGATTTTTTAATGCTGTAGTAATTATATGAGGAAACATTTTAACATCTCGATGAACTCACTGCATATTGCAAAAGCTGTATAATAAGACACCAAATAGTTGTGTATACTAATGGAAAGAAATCACACCAACAGGAAAATGACTGAAACCAAAAATTATCAGAAAGTTAACAGTGTTATCGACATTCAATTACAGATTAGTTCCATTGGGGGGGGGGGGGGGTGCCCCCATTGGACATTTGATTGTACACAATAAATACACCATTGCCCCCCCAGGCGAAGGTCTTGCCCACCTTTGGCCCCCAAAAATAAAGACTCAGTTACGCCACTGATTAGTTCTAAAATATCAAGTTCACAGTATAGGCCAATGCCTTCTCATGTGTCGTTCGTAATTCTGACCTTACTTGTGCCTACGTCACAAAAGGAAATGTATTATGGTAATCAATGTCATGTGGCATGTACTTGTACAAGACCTGTAGATATTTGTTTATTATATACAGTCACAGTGTGGTCATTTTGACAAAAAGGTTCCATTGCTGACACGTGTGTAATCCCAAAAGATTTAGTCAAATTTAAAGTTTGTTTTGTTTAACAAGACCACATTGATTTATTAATAATCAGTTATTGGATGCCAAACATTCGGTAAATTTTACGTACTATTAGAGAGGAAACACTACATTTTCCCATTAATAGCAAGGAATAATTTATCCCACACACAGTATAGTACATACCACAGACTTTAAATGCCAGTTGTCCAGAGATTTAATCCACATCAAGGGAATTCATTGGGGAAAATACTGCATTTGCTAATAGTAAAAAACAAAACAAAAAAACACCCAAAAAAACCCCAACTTCCCATTACCTTAGATTTCGAAATAACATTGGTTCTCGAGGACTCCATTTTATAATTTGCCTTAAAATATTAAAAATATTTTTTATATTTCTTTTCAACATCACCTGTCCTCGTAACTAGTGCATATTCCCTATGGTTAGTATGGTCTGAACACCCCAACAGCCAATGGGATAACCTAAACAAATTCTACTGTGCACCCCTTCCTGTTCCAGTGATGTGACTGTAACTTCCTTCTTTTTTCTTCGCTTCTATGGTTCGTATATTCTTTATTTTTCTCCTTCGTAAACTAAGCCATCTGTTCTATTCACTATGGTTTATGTATTCGATTTATTGTGGTGACACATTCTTTAATGTTGTTACCTTGTTACTATACCATTATTTTGGTTGTATTCGTTTTATTTTAAGTGCTATATGAAATGTTCTTTTTTCATGTTTGCCCTTTGTCGAATACTAGTTCTACTAGAGTTGTTCGTTCCTGCGCTAAATGCAGGAAGGTTTTGGTGGTGGAGACCCACATGATGTCTGTCCTGGGTGTCACTCACCATGCGATATAGAGTCCAGCTGGCTTCTCTGTCTGCCTCTTGGCCCAGTTGAATTTGACAACTACCTGAAGGTGCTGGCCCAGCAGGCACAGAAGCTGGATCCTGTCAAGACGGCTATTCATCCGGCTTCATCTATTCTGAAGTCTGTTGCTGAGGGGCTCAAGACTCCTACCAAGCATGGTCCAGAAAACTATTGCCTCATTGTAATCTACTAGTTCTCGGTTCCAAGTCCAGCTACGGTTTCCTCACTGGGACAGCGTTGAATGTGATGGTTCCAATCACTAAACCAGTGTCCACGATGGTTTGTGCTATGGGGAACACAGCTTCCACACCTATGGGTGCTACGATGTCTAAGTCAACCAAGGAACCTATCACCGGTCATCGGAGATCTACTTTGTCTGTTGCAGGTCATCGCAGCCATGAACAGAGCTGGCATCAGTCTAGAATTGTCTAGAATCATGTTTCATGGACAGCTTCCGGTTCCCATTCTGGCTGTTCATGGGTGATCATCATGTGTGTGCTCGCTGGTGAATGATATGGATGCTGCTGATAGTATGACTATCCAGGGCTCGAAACGGCCTGTAGCCAGGTCGCCAAATTCGACCAAAGTCCCGTTTGGGCGACTTAAATATTAAAAAATAATGGAGTTAGTCGCCCAAAAAATATTATTTGGGCGATCTTCTTTCTATATCATATGAGCCACTATTAATAATTGTATTGCATATATTTATTCCACATTAAAATCTTGCTCGTGGTTCGCAAAACTTAATGTATCGGCTTACCGTAATTTGCCAACATTCACTTTATATTAGAAACATTGATGTTCTATACCGGATGTAGTCTTGATAAAAACAAAGACGTCCTAATGCAGTTCGTAACAATTCGGAACACTTCGGCCGAATATGCGATAAATTCCGAACATTCCCGAATGTCATCTTGGTTTTTGTTGTCTGCTTCTTGGTGTTCCGATTTCTGTTTTAATTGGGTTTTTTTGATTGGCCAGTTAATTTAGTGACTATTAAATTGACTAAAGATATGATTACAAGTAAAATCACGACCATGATGTCATCCACTGGATGGAATTTTCTTAAACACACCTCAAGAACCAAAAGGGGAAAAGCAAGTTTACCTAGGAAGTTTACTTTGTTTTTCAGTTCTGTTTAGTGCAGATGAAGTTAGGTTCTGTTAGGATAAGGAGAACTTTACCCCCACTTCTTTTGTATCTATTTCTTACAAACACTTATAATATTAAACACTGAACATGTGAACAACACTTCACTAACATGTGAACACTTATGTAGCCCAGTTGCTTGTAGATGTTTTTATATTATATGTGAACTACCCCTGGAAGACGAGTCACGCCATGCAATTATATGTTAACGATGTAAACAAAAAATTATTAACTTCAGACATTTTACAAGTTAAATTGTACAAAATAAGTAAATAATTTGCTCAATTCGTGTTTTCTATTAATTTTTAATTTCAATACATGTATGTTGGTATCTTTGCTATGCAGAAATAACCATTTCTGCATAGCAAAGATACCAACATACATGTATTGAAATTAAAAATTATTAATATTATTTTATTGAAGCACATTTCATATGCTTATTTAAATATTTCACTTAAAACCTGAAATATTAATATTTCCTGTTTGGGCTACCTAAAGCAAGTTTGGGCCACTGAAAATGAAATTTTAGTGGCCCAGATATTTGTTTTTGGGCCACCATAATTTTTGACGAGTTTCGTGCCCTGCTATGAAGGACTGCTTATCCTACCATTGTTATCGCACCCACCTGCACCTGCCCGGAAGAGACCAGCATTCATGATTACAACCGATGCAGCCCCAGAAGATGTTATTAAATCACTTGTTGTGGGCATAATGATCGCCACGGTCAACTCGAGTTGCATGCATTTTTTGGAGAGATGGCTTCACCGTTAGCATTACCTCCATTCCTATCCCGTTTTTAACATGCCATTCAGGAATAGGGCTCCTGACTTGGACTCTGATGCATCTCAACGTAGAAAGCCTCCCTCGATGGTGGAAATTCCGGAACGTATGTGTTCTTAGCTGTAAAGGATCACAAGTGAAGGATGGCAATGGTTATGCTCTCCTTTAACAGTCAGCCAAGATGATTACGATGATGATGTCAATGATCACATCTACTTCCACCATCTTAACTCACCTGCGGCAGACATCTAGTTTAAAGCAATCCACATTAGATGGTTCTCATAAAAAGATATTGTGGTCGTTGTCTAAGCTGTTTGCTGGAAAGGTTGCTGATGTGGTGACGGATAATGCAAAGGCACAGCAATTAACCGTGATCATGAAATCACTGCAGTTGATTTCAACTTGGGAATCATCTAAATGGAAGTTTCCATTTCCATCGTCAACTTCGTCAGAGAAATGGAAGAGGACACCTTTTAAGCGACAGCCAGATCAGGGAATCGGTGCCAAGGGAAGCCTCCCAGGAGTTTGCCACGATCTCCGCCCAACCCTTGACTTTCTGTTGAAAAGCGACTTTCAACTTGTGCTTCTGGTGTGTCCAACACAGGTCAAAATGTTCACTGTCAGAGGTCGACTGCAGAGGTATTGGAGGAATTGGGAACACCTCTGCAACGACGTGTTTGTAACAGGGATATTATGATGCTTGTAATTATCTTCCCCACCACCTTTGACCAGATCTCCAAGGGATGCCTGCCATTCGGATTCTTCTGTGCTGGTTTTGCAAGACACAGTCAACAAAAAGGTACAGAAAGGGAGCTGTACGGAAGATACCTATGCAGCACCTAGCTCTGTTTCCCAGGAAAGATTCCACCGACCTCAGAATGATCCACAACCTGTCGTACTTCAATTTACATCATCTTGAACCTCCACCGCAGTTCAAGATGTTCACAGTCTGTGATGTCAAGGATGCCTACCACCACAAGTATCTTAGGTTCATGCTTCAGTGCACTATGAGTGGATGGTTCTGCTTTTTGGCATTTCAGTAGCTCCTTGGCTGTTCACAAAAATAACAACTCCGATATCACGGGTTCTCCATCAGCAGGGTATATCATTTTATCCATACCTTTTGAAGTGCCAGAGCAAGATGAAGTTAGCTGGCCAAGTATGCTACGTACTTCAGTTCTTGAACTATCTCAGACAAATTGACAACTAGGAAAAGTCTCCCCTGCTACCAACACAGAATCTCCAGTTCATTGGGATTCAGCTGCTTACTAAACTGGGACTCCTTCAGGTTACTGTAAACCAATGGACCAATATTAAATCTGCGGTATCCAAAGTTCTAGTCGAACCTGTGACTTTCCATGCGTGGCAGAGCCTATTGGGTCTTTTGACCTCAGCCCAAGACTTGACACTATGGGGTCACTTGCAGTTATATCGCTTACAAGTCTTCCTGAATCTGTTCATCATGTTGGACAACCCCAGATCAACCTTCGACCCAGTCTGCAATGGTTGCTGATTCCATCAAACGTCTTAGGTGGAGTCTCTTTGAGGTCATTCCAAGTGACTGGCCATCTGTTTGTGGACACCTCATGAGAAGGTTGGGGAGCACATCTCAACAGTCAGACAACACCATGGCTGTGGTCTGATGTCAAAATCGGTTTCCACATCATCGTATTAGAGCTTCTGGCAGTGTTCAGTGTGATACGTCATTGACATCAGCACTTTATCCATGCAACTCTCACAGTAGCTACCGACAATGTGGCAGCAGCGGCCTACATCATTTGTCAGGGCAGAACTAATTCCAGCAGCCTGCTCAATCTTACCTATCGCCTGTTTGAGCTGACAAATGCTCAACCCGGAAGCGTTCTGGTGGGTGTGTCACAGGCTGTGGACACCGAATGTCAATCTGTTTGCGATGCGCTTCAGTTGTCAACTAAGATTGTACGTGCCACTGGTTCTGGATTCAGACGCAGTGGATCTAGACACTTTGGCCATCAGCTGGGAAAATCTGGACGCGTATGCATTCCTACCATCAGTATTACTACCAAGAGTCCTTCAGTGATTTCAGGAGTCCCATTGTTGGATTCTTCTCATCGCTCCAAATTGGCCACTAGTATCCAGTCCTTCTATGTCTTGCGGCACCAGATCCTCTACTGTTACCAGATTGGGATCACCTCTTGCTTCATCCCACGTCGAGACAGCAGCATCTACTGCATATAATGTCTGGTAGTTATGCTTTCATCAATGGTGCTTCAGTAAGAAACTGAAAAGTGAGACTAATTGTGTTGAGAGAGTAGCAGACTTTCTGTTGTATTTCCGGTTGACATTGAAATTCAAAGGCTCTACTATTGCTGGCTATCTTTCGGTTATCACAACTGTTCATGACTGACATGGGTACTAAGCTAGCTACATTTCTTAAAATGCACTCCATGATCAAAAGTATCAAGCACGAGGATCAGGCCCAACGTTTTCGGCCACCGGAATGGGATCTCAATCTAGTTCTGAGGGCCTTGTCTAAGGTTGCACACCATAATTTATTTCTCAGTGGATCTCCATTCAAATATTGCCTCGGATTAAATTGTGTCAAAAATAGCATGATAGGGCAAGGATTAAGTGACTACCAATTTTTGAACCTACAGTCACTTGTTGACTGACATGTAAAAAATCAATACGGGTTGACCACAACATTTTTTCATTATCCAGCCAAATGTCGGGGCCCCGTCTCATTTTGCTATTATGTACCCATTTCCATCTGACCGCAGAGCACACTTACAAATGCTTTTCCTTAGTAATAACAGTAACAAAGAATGTACAAAGACTGGGTCATTTAATTACTACAAAGGTCAACCTACCTGTAATCATCAAAGAAAACTTTGAAAACTAAATATTTCTATTTATTATTATTTTTCTAATGAGGACCTATTTCCTAAACCAGACTATATGAAACTGCTACAGCTAGTAAGGACACAACAAATGGTGGTGTGGTGCCCTAAGGAACCGTATGAGCCTGCTGTGGAGGCGTCTTTAGAGGTTTTAAGAAGGAAGACAGTGTTTCTGCTGGGGTTTGCTACAACAGTGAGTGTCAGAGATACATGCATTAGATGTTGACATGGTGTGTTTTCATCAAGACTACTCTTTGGTTTCACTGGGCCTTTTGATGACCTTTGTTTCTCAAAATCAGTTGCTTGATCAATCTCCTCAAACCTATGATGTTAAAGAGTCTCCTGTACCTGGAGAGAACTAATACTTTTCGAAAGCATCGAAAAAGATTGTTCCTCTCTTGTAGCCAGAGACATTTGAAAACATTACTAAGAACACAGTAATTGTTCTACTTAGATACAGTCCACGATTCTGTGTGCTTACCAGTCAGAAGGTTTATCTCCACCATCGGCATCTAATCCACATGAACTGCATTGTAATACACCAGTTTCCAGCATCATATGAGGGTATTATTGGGCCACCGACTCAATCTTCGTGAACTACTACCTGAGGGATGTATCAACCAAATATGTTGAGAAATTCCATCATCTGGGTCTGGTGGTTGCAGCTCAAAGTTTTGTACTGATTGATGCCAGGACTTTTTGTCTGGATAAAACTAGTTAGTTAATGCACTGCACACTAACAACCTGTTTCCTGCTAATTGAACTAACTTTCCACCATTTTATTAGTAAGAAAAAATCATGGTTTTGCTGGTTTGTGAGATACTTTTCTCCCCAGAGAAGTGTTTTGGGGCACAAATTGTAAAATAATATACACACAATAATGACACGTGAGCCAAAATCCCAGCCATGAAAGAATGGCTAGTGAGTTGAAAGGGCCATACAAATGGTCACCATATTGTTTGCGTTCAGTATACTATTACCCACCATTCAAATCCCTTTGACGAATTTGTGACCCTTTACATAATTAACGACTTCATTCATCTACACCACTGATGGATGCCACCTTTCCCACTGTCAATACTAACAGCATGGGTATTGGTTTGATTGTGCATCTCTTGGGGGATGGGCTAACTCCGGCTGGCCTTATTCTTGCACTGTCAGATTCCTACCGGTTAATGGAGAAAGGACTTGTGCATCTTCAGTGTACGGAATCCGCCACCATCTGTTGAATGCTGCACCAGTTATGAAGATAGGTGATGTTGAAAAGAAATGGAGAAAGTTAGATGTTTTCACTTTTATAGATACATCACCATCAAGGGATGATACCCTCCCGACCTCCCCTCTTCCAGTTCTCCATGTGATATGCTCAGGGAAGAGAAGGAAGTTACAGTCAAGTGGCCGGAACAGGAAGGTGTGCATAGTAGAAGAATTTTAGGCCATCCTATTGGCTGTTGGATGTCCGAATCAGTCTACTAACTGTAGGGAATATGCATTAGTTATGAGCAAACATGATGTATATATAAAAGAGAATACATCTTAAGTTTTTTCCAAATTATTATAAGTGCATGATAAAACACAGAACACTTTTGTGTTAGAAAGTTTTTGTTGTAAGCTATACACTAAATGTATCACTCACCGAAACAGGTTATGTTGTTAACAATATTTACTGCTGCATGTGCGGTAAACTTAGCTACTTAGTGGCCAGTTTAGTGTTCATGTAAAATGTAGAAATGTTAATAAAAAGGTAGATATTGAATAACAACTGTCTGCCACCGCTGTTTGTGAGATACTTTTCTCTGCTATTAACAAAGTAAAACACCCCAGAGAAGTGTTTTGGGGCACAAATTGTAAAATAATATACACACAATAATAACACATGAGCCAAAATCCCAGCCATGAAAGAATGGCTAGTGAGTTTAAAGGGCCATACAAATGGTCACTAAGACATACATCAGCGCAACAATTATATATTTAGATGAAGAAATGGACATGATCAAACAAATAACAAAGTTAAAATCAACAAATGGGCACTTTAAAAAAAATATAAAATTCAGTCAACAAATAGAGAAGAGCATTGATACTTTTGGATAGACATATACATTTTGTACTTCCTAGGTAAGTGTTGTATCCTATTGGCAAAATTATTTATTTGTGCAATTAAACCAATTACTTTCAAGATTATGTACCATAGACTAGCAGTCATGTACACCAAGTCTAGTCTGTGGTACATAATGTATACGAGCAGTGATGTACACTAAGTGTAGTCAGGTACATTATGTATACGAGCAGTGATGTACACTTAGTGTAGTCTGTGGTACATTATGTATACGAGCAGTGATGTACACTTAGTGTAGTCTGTGGTACATTATGTATACGAGCAGTGATGTCCACT
>JAECMU010002215.1:11242-22069 GCA_016106625.1 Dracogyra subfuscus | reverse complement strand
GCTTTGACTCATTAACATGTCATTGAGTGCATGAATTAATTCAAAACTTGTATTTTTGCACAAAGGGGGTACTGTGCAAATGTAGACACATCATAATGTGCATTAATCAAACATCTATAAATATAACTCCATCTTGAATGATAGCCATATGTTACAAATCATGAGAATAATTAACGAACGTTTAATGAAAGCTTTGTGTATTTAGTAACATTGGGTATTGGACATCACAACGTATTAAATGTCCGAAAAATAAGTAAATAAACAAATAAATAAATTAGAAAACAATTATCGTTTTCAAAACCTGATTGATTGAATGAGTGCATGAATGTATTCAAAAATTGTATCTTTGCACAAAGCAGAGTCAAAAGCATGTTTTGACAAGGCGGTGATCATGCATTGTACGATTCTTCGTTAGGAGGACTGCCACTGGCCTGGACGACACATTCTTCCCAAGACTGGCACAGTACATTTAAACCTGCACAAACAAGGCTCAGTGGATATCTCGACAATGCATAAAGGAGACGGGATTTAGAACACTTGTCTGAGGTACTTGAGCACCACCGTGCCCTATGACATGTATAATTAAAAGCTGTGGTGTGTACTTACTTGTTTGTTTAAAAAAAAAATGTCTGTACTATTATATAACAGATGAACTAACTAACAATTGTAGTGGTTTTCCTCTGAAAGCTGTGCCAGAATAAGCAAATATTCGACACTCAATAGCATGAATGAATGAATGAATGAATGAATGAATGAATGTTTAACGACACCCCAGCATGAAAAATACATCGGCTATTGGGTGTCAAACTATGGTAATGCAAACAAATAAGGTGATGATCAACATCAGTATAAAAATTCAAGATTTAAATAAAAAATAGTGTAAACAACTGTGCAAGCATACAAATATCACAGATAGATACTGACTTTTACTCCAAATTTCAATTGTATTTAGAAGAAAACTGATAAATAATTACTCTAGGTGTTTTAGCTGTCACTTAAACACAAAATAAACTAATTTAAATTATGTAAAACACTCATTCATTGTCAACAGATTTTTTGTGTGGACATTTTCTATCAATTTGTTTGTTTTCAAGAGTTAAATCCCTTTCCTCTGGGGGCTTTAAAGAAGCAATATATCATGTCATAATAGCTATGGTATTAGCATTGATTAATACGTTTTCTTGTAAAACGTTAGCGTCGATAAACATCCTAATTAACTACAGTGTAACTGAATACATGTTTAAGGTTACTGCAATTAACTCGAATTGATCCCTCATTGCTTTGGTAATATAAACGATTATTTAAACAGAAAGGAAAAAAACAGTCTTAATCGACCTAGTTTCAGTCCTGGTTGTAAACATATTAAAGCAGTTTGAAAGCTAATTGTGTAAAAGTGTTTTCTGGTTGACGGGAATTAAAAGAACGAAAGAATTTTGTTTCGTCTTTTTAATAAATCTTTTATCATCATATTGTTTCTTCCTTACTGGACATAATATTTATGAATCAATAAACTCTAGTGGTGTCGTTAAACAAAACAGTTTTTGTTTTGTTTTGTTTTACAAATCGACAAATAATGTTTAACAATAAATAATTTCTTGAAAATGACTTGAGAAATAATGACTGGAAATAGAGTCAACGTGCTGGAATACGTTTCACTCAAAGAATTTGTTAATACTAGGATCAGACTACCAACTGTCACGACGCAGTTGGCCAATTTGTTGAATTCTCGAATTCTGCAAGTGTCCTGTTGCTAGTCTGATCGATCTTACAAAATGATTATCGTCGTATACAACACCTTTGACCCATTAGTTGCTAATCTGGGCGCAACCGTCGAAATGACAATGCACCTGACGAGTTGGCCAACTGTTTTGACAGTTGATAATCTTTGCCGAGCATAAAAGTACACTGCATAAATAAACAAGTAAAAACCACTTATATACATGTATGTTGGGCATATTATATATAGGCATACAAGTATATATTCTCACGGGAAAATGTTCTGCACTCTGCATGTATTGCACAACGTAGGCCTACATGTTTAATGGCAATGATTATGAAGGGAAAATTTCAAGTCATTTTCAAGAAATTATTTATTGGTAAACATTATATGTCGATTTGTAAAACAAAACAAAACAAAAACTGTTTTGTTTAACGACACCAGTAGTTTATTGATTCATAAATCATCGGCTATTGAATGTCACGCAATTGGTAATTTTGACACGTATTCACCAGAGGAATCTCGCTAAATGTTTTCATTAGAAGCAAGGGATCTTTATATGCACTTTCCTATAGACAGGAAAGCACATACCACGGCCTTCGAGTAGTTGTGGTGCACTGGTTGGAACGGGGGAAATCCAAATCAATTGATATTCTGCGACGGAAACACCTCAAGCAAGCATTCAACCGACTAAAGTGAATCCCTCCCCTTTCAGTTATATCTATGCAAGTAAGAAATATCAAAGTCATAAACAAATTTTACAATTTATTCGAGACCATTTTGTTAAGTGAACAAGAACTTTGAGTATATTTTATTATTCAAGTGTCTACGCTATAACCCATGTGTCACAGACTGTAGGATCAGATACAAGATGGATCTAAGAAAGACGATCAGACTATGAGTATATTTTATTATCCAAGTGTCCACGCTATAACGCTATACTGATATATCAATATGGAATAATCGTAATTATTGTTGATCATTATAGAAGAAAATATATTATGTTGTTTACTAAGAATAATGAAAAACATAAGGCTCGAACATTGCGGAGCTGCCAGTCTGGAAATATAGCTCATGTTCATTGATGTCTATAGCTATGTAGTTGCCGCCAGCACAAACGCATTGTTTTGTTAACATGGTTCAGTAGGTTTATTTTGGATTGGTACCATACGCGTCAGACCCAGATCCAAACCCAGAACTAGTGGGTTGTAGGTCTTGTGGTATCAAGCATTTGAAGAAGAGGAATGCATATTTCAAGTCACATAAGCTGTGTCACACTTCCTTTTGTATCTTCAAGTCACACATCTGTGTGACTTTTCCTTTACCATATTTTTAAGTCACATAAGTCATGCAAAGGGGCGGGACGTATCCTGTCGTGTAGTCATCTAGGATAGAGCTCTGTTGATGGGCCCATTGGGCTACTTCTTATTGGAGCCACTGTACTATGAGTCGTGGTATGTGCTATCCTGTTTGTTGGATGGTGCATATAAAAGATCCCTTGCTACTAATGGAAAAACCTCGGTGGCCTAGCGGTTAAGTCGCCGGACAACAGGCTGGTAGGTACTGGGTTCGCAGCCCAGTACCGGCTCCCATCCAGAGCGAGTTTTTAAGGACTCATTGGGTAGGTGTATGGCCGTTACACCCTCTTTTCTCTTTCACTAACACTAACAACTAACCCACTAATTTCTATTCTGTCCTGGTCAGACAGCTCAGATAGCTGAGGTGTGTACCCAAGACAGGCGTGCGCTATAACAGCTTGCTCTGAATGTGCACATTAAACAATATTAATTATTTTATTTTTTTTAAATGGAAAAATGTTGCAGGTTTCCTCTCTAAGATTATATGTCAAAATTACCAAATATTTAACATCCAATTGCTCAGTTGCTGATGATTAATAAATGTGCTGTAATAGTCTTGTCAAACAAAACAAATTTAACTTTAAGTCATGCAGCTTTACGTTTTGTTTATTTCAAGTTACCGTATCTGTGTCACTCAACCTTTAGTATATTATAAATCACACAATCAATCACATGTGACTCTGACAACAAGCACACCCATTATGGTTCATAACACAAATAACTCCATTCTCTGTTTCAGTGATATTTTTAATATACATGTATATATGTATAAATATATGATGAGTAAACAAGGCAGTTAGTTCGATACATGCTATATCTACATGTACATGTACATCACAATGAATATTAGTATATACAAAGTTAAACTAAATCACTGCTTGCTAAGTAGAGAGCACTTGAAAACACAGTATATATGTAGATGTATACTACATTTATTTACTATTGATGAAGACAATTAAAAAATATAATTAAAAAAATAATTTTAAATAACTCAGCATTTTAATTGTGAGCCAATAAGTTTGTATTATGCATTATTATGGCTGTAAATAATTCATAATATGAGGATGATTTTCGTGAACTGGGACAGATTTAACAATGAGGTATGTATTCATATCGGTGGTTTTACTGTCTTTCAAAACCAGACATCTGGATTTCAAATTTAATTACAATGGATTTCATCAGCTAATATAAAAACGAATTCTGCAATTTTATTTTAATGTATCAATTATGTCATTTAATAATTTATTAATCAAATGAATTTAATAATATGGTATGGATTCATGATATCATTGACTTTCGCTTCTTTGAAAGACAGACATCTGTATTTCAAATTTCATTAAAGTGGGTTTCATTTTTCATTAAAACATTCTCTCGTTCAAAGAGTACAAAATTATAAAACTGGAATCAAATTGATCAATTTTGATCAGTTTTTAAACCACAATGCCAGATCAGTCACATGTGCAGTTTTGAATTTTTTAAATATATTTATCAAGGGGAAGAGGTCTATAAACTTCACTCATCATAGTCAAGACCCCTCCCCCATATACATTCCTGCACACATGACAGAATTATTAATATTAAAACATCACTTTACAACATCATGATCAGTGATTAAAGACCTATTCCAGTGAATGAGAATGACTATCTTATCTGATACAACTGACTAGGTCAAATTACATTTGATAAACTGGATTAAAGTTATTTTTGGCATTCTCTTATAAAAAAAATAATAACAAAACACAGAGTAGAAGTTATTTCTAACATTGTTTTAAAATACAAAAGTCTTAATTAATTTGCTGCATCTGTTATTGGGTCGTTCATCATCAAAACAATATCATGTCGTAAAATGTCATTGTCTCTTTAACTTAACAATTACTACAAAAATTCTAATCCATTTGATTTAAATCTAAAGAGGCACTTTGACACATCCTCAGCCACATGCTATTATTATTCTGTGCGCCGATTCAGTGAGACTTCATAACAAATGCTGCATTCGAGAAAAAGCACTTTGGTTACAGTCTCTCTGACCTTAATCATGAGTGACAGGAAAGAAGCTGCAAGGTGCCGATTTGTAGGCCATCATCTAGATCAGCGAACAGTACAATCCTAAAATAAGACATTTCCTCATCTCTAAGCGTCACCAGATTTGACACCAACCGACTCTGGGATTGCCGGATTGAGAACGTCTGATGGCAAAACGTCGTAGCCTAGTTTTTTCAAGTCCTTCGTAAGAATGTTAAAAGTCACTTCAACGAAGCCTTGTGATCGGACTCTTGTCACTGAAAAAGTGAAAACCACAATTCTGTTAAGAGGACATGGCCAATTCCAAGAATGAAGCATTCATGTGAATGGTAATTCAGTTAGTTTGTAAACATATACTCTTTTTTTTTTCTCTTTTTTTTTTAACTACGCACTCAACACATTTTAACTACGGTTATATCGGCGTCCGACATATGGTTATGTCGAGAAAAAACCCCAGTGGTTAGCTGACGTTGTAAAGATATACATGCAGACCTCACCATTTAAGTGAATCTGTTACCATGGCTCCCCATTACACACCAGAAATGAATTCAAAGAGAGGAATTGTAGCTCCCTTTAGAATGTGAATTTAAATTATTTAAATGTACTACTATAAAAGGCTTAAATATCAATGCTTATTGTGTTAATATCTGAAATGGCTCCCCATAATGTTAGTATGGGAAGCAATTAACCATAACCCTCAAAAACTAAATTCATAGCAACATTTGTATATATTTGGTATTTAGCTTCCAATAAAGAATGGAAGTTTATATTTAGTAATACCTCAGCACATTTAAAAGAATGGTTATTTCATGTTTAACATAGGACTAACACTGTCATCCATTTTGAAACAAACACAATTACAAAGAATATTATATTAAAAAACTAAATCTAGGTTTGAAAGGGTTAATGTTAAAGTTTTCCCATATTTATTTTCTAATTCCACTTCAAGAAGATTATCTTTTTAATCATCTTTGAAAAGAATTACAGATCTTCATTCAGCAAAAACTGCTATGCCCTTCATTGACCTCTAATTCCAAGTTTGAAAACACATGCTGATGTTTCAGTGCCAAGTATTAAACATCCACAATCAGCTTTAATGTGTTCATCGATATAAAAACTAGATAGCTAGGAAACGTTCAACACAAGGATCACCTTAACAAAAACCCACATTGTTTGCTGTAACCTGACTGACAGATAAAAATTACCCAACTTACTTTGCGTTTTTCACCCCAAGCAATATTATTGCAACTTTATTATATTAGTGTTCTTTGTTAAAATACAGACTGACAGACTATTAAAACGATATCGCAGAATGATCTTTCTCTGTCTCTCTCTCTCCTTCTGAAGAAGCACCTCAGCTGTAACACATTAACTGCCACAAAAAGTGGATGTTTTAGGAAACATTCTACAAGATTGCATCAGATAACACGGTCTGAAGACAAACATTGTGATCCTGGGTTCATGCACAGCCAATTAATTTGTCCCATTCACAGCCGGTTGACAGGAGTGGTCCCGAGTGCATGTTCAATTAACTGAAATCACACGAGCACAGCAAGAGGTGTTTGCTTTCCATGATACGGAGCCTGAACCAATCAAGATACGAAAATCAAGTCTTAATGCCGAGGCACAATATCATGTCTTTACCAAAAATATTTACAGGAAACTCATCAGTGCAGATCTCATACCACAAATAAAATTTAAAAAAACAAATGATTAGGGTATGTACTGGTATTATTAATGTGCCCTCCTCCCAACAATCATTTCCGGGACATGACAAGACAGACTCATTACTCAAGAAAACGCTTAAGCAAATAATGCTATTTTAAAGCCAAATACATCATGGGTAATCCTGAGGATGGGGTCTGAGGGTGTGCACCTGGTTTCTAAGCACTGCAGATATTTTCGTTACAATGAATTTATTAAGACTTTTCAATAACTGACAGTTCAGTAAGTGCCTAATAACAAAAATGACAGTTCAACAACTGCCCAATAAAAAATAACAGATCTGCAACTGCTCTTTTTGAGTTGAACTCCTGCCCAAGCAAAATCTTAAGATTCTCTTAACACTGTTAATAAAATGTAGTTTGCACTGACATGACCAATCATCTGAGTAGCGGGTCAGCCAGTAGGAATCGTTTCATTCAGTGTTTTTATAGGTCAAACATACTGACTTCTATACTGCAGCCATTTATACGTCTATCAGACAGAGAAAGAGCTTGTTCCTCCTTGTGTCACTATTATTACAGGTCAGATAGGTCAATATTACTACAGGTCATATAGGTCAATAGTATTACAGGTCTAATAGGTCAATATTATTACAGGTCAGGTAGGTCAATATTATAAAGGTGCAAATTAATAGGTCAGATGGAACAATATTATTACAGGTCAAATTGGTCAAAATTACATGATTAATGGGTGAATATTACTATAGATAATATTGGTCAAATTATTATTGATAGGTCATATACAAATAGGTTAAATAAGTCAGTATTCTTATACAGGTAGATGAAATGGGTCAACATGGTAGGTCAGATGTGTCAATATTATTACAGGTCAAATGGGTCAGTATTATTGTATGTTAGTAAAGTTTCCTACCATCTCTTCCTTCTCCCTGAGCCACGACACAGGGATCAATGAACTCTGGCCGTCTGCTCATAATCCAGCTCAGGAACATCTGCAGGAGAGAGGCTGACTCTGGAACAAACATTGGCAGACGCAGCTTGTGTCTGCAAGAAACAACATCACAAACATTACACATTTTGTGTCTGGAACAAAACAACATCACAAACCTTATACAGATTGTGTCTGGAACAAAACAACATCACAAACATTACACAGTTTGTGTCTGGAACAAAATAACATCACAAACATTACACAGTTTGTGTCTGGAACAAAATAACATCACAAACATTACACAGTATGTGTCTGGAACAAAACAACATCACAAACATTGCACAGCTTGTTTCTGGAACAAAACAACATCACAAACATTACACAGCTTGTGTCTGGAACAAAACAACATCACAAACATTACACAGGGGCAAAAAGTCAAAAAATATATATCCACTGACATGAGAGACGTGTCGCCAATCAAAATCATTAGCCCCTCCACCCTTTATTGGTTAAAGCCATACATGTAACTCCTCCTCCCTTTGTAGGTTAGAACCAGGTAACTGACAGATATACTACATCTGTAGACAAACCTTAAGCCTCACCCTTCAACATTTATTAGACAGACACATATTAAGCCCCACCCTCCTCCCTTTATTGGTTAGAACCAGGTAACTGACATATATGCAACATCTGTAGACACATCTTAAGCCTCACCCTTCAACATTTATTGGATAGACACATATTAAGCCCCACCCTCCTCCCTTTATTGGTTAGAACCAGGTAACTGACAGATATGCAACATCTGTAACACACCTTGACCTTTTTCATTACATGGAATAATGGATCTTCCAACTTTAAAAATGATAAAATAATGTCAAAATAATATCAACATTGGAGCATATCTACTCACCCAGGGGCCAAGCATGTTAAACTGTTTTTTTCTAATCAGTGATCAAGGTGGTAGCATTTCTGTTTGTTATTAATGTTCTTTAAAATTATTTTGTAGAATATATTTCATCCATTCTTTGCCTTTGGGTCAAAAGTGAATCCTAACTCAGATACTGATATTATATCCTCCTATTTATTTGTTCAGTGACATGTAAAAAGCAGAGCATACATAATCTATAAAGTTATTAAGATGTAAATAGCTTCACAAGCAAGGTCAGAATTGATGAGCCTATTTAATTGGCTCATGTAAACATCAGTTGTGATAAAATAAACATCAGTGACACCTTTGTATAAATGGTGAAATTAATATGAAATTAATTTTAAAGTTAACTTGTTTATTAGGGCACCCATGAATAATGAACTATAGACGGAATAACATTGTATTGTACTCATCTGAACTCGGTCGTGGAAACAGCACTGAAGTAATTGGTCAGATGGGTGGTGATTGAACCTTAATTGGATACAGGCACGTTAATATGTTATTCAGTTCAGATGGGTCATTTCATTTCAACTTTATTTTCATACTTGTATCCAATTAAGGTTCAAGCACACTGTCCAGGGATTTGATGCCATATAACCGTAAATAAAACATTTCTTTCTTTCTTTCTTTCTTTCTTTCTTTCTTTCTTTCTGTTCTGGGCACACACCTCAGCTATCTGGACTGTCTGTCCAGAACAGTAGGTTAGTTGTTAGTCATTAGTGAGAGAAGAGGGTGTAGTGATCTTACACCTACCCACTGAGTCGTTAAAACTCGCTCTGGGTGGGAGTCGGAACTGAGCTGCAAACGCAGTACTACCAGCTTTGTGTCCAATGGCTTAACCACGACACCATTGAGTCTGATACAGATGAGTCAAGCAAAGCAATGCTCATTGAACCTGATTTAACAGAACATCACTACATTAACCACTGCCATGTGCTCTAAAGACTAGACTCTTCTATGACCTCACTAAATATACTCGGTGCTATTGTTTTATTAAATACTGACACTCAAAAATATACCCACTCCATCCCAGTATTAATAATTAGTGTTTTCCCTAGCTTGTTTTAGCATGGTGCAGCACAATGCCTCAATAGTCTAGCACGATCTTACCATACTTAATCAGCACCATGCTGCCCTGAGATTAAACAAGCCTTTTCCAATAATTAATTCTAAAATTGCCTTGATGAAACACTCAAAAAATATATTATTAATTAATTAAAATATCTGTTATATATTTTGCCATTCATTTATTAAAGCAAAAACATAAAAATCATTATCTCGCTCAGCTAAACCAGGCTGTTCCATGAAGCGGACATTTCATGTTCCCCTTCATATGTTTATTTTTGTTTCTTTTTGACAGTATTGACAGCCCGTAGTAACAATTATACCTTATATGAACAAGAAATACTTATTTCTATTATTAGTAAACATAGGGATGTTGTCGAAACATTTATGTTTTATTTTTTTTTAAACCAAAAAACCCACCAACAAACAACAGAAGTAACTGGGAAATAGAACGTGCGTGGACGACAATAAGCACTAAATTCAATGCAATTCAAGGAACCCGAAATCGTACAACTAAACAATTAAAAGTATGCTGGAAAATAGTCGCCGAGTCTTGCGTCAAAACAGCAAAGATGTATAATATTGTTCTAAAGACTTTGCTAGAAAAGAGAACTGATTCATATTCTGCAGTTATAGAAAGCATACCGACTTTCAGACTTGCAGTCTATCAGTATTTTCAATATTGTCCAGATATTAAAAAAATGTTTTGTTTAACAACACCACTAGAACACACTGATTAATTAATCATCGGCTGTTGGATGTCAAACGTTTGGTCATTGAAACATGTTTTCAGACGAACGTCGGTACAGTTTCCATTAGTAGCAAGATATGTGTATATGCACTTTTCCACAAACTGGACAATCGTTGAGGGACACAAAAAAGCCTAACATTTTAGTAATTTAGTGCTTTTGAAAAATGTTTGTTTCGGTACACCTATCTCGTCTCCAGATAAGAATTTTTATGTATTCCCTGTCATGTAGCAATGACTAAAATGGTGCGACAGATATCAAGGTTTGCACTTGCTATACTCATACAAGTTAAATCCGCACATACTATTTGAAATGATCCTTTTGCAAGAAACCTCAACGTGACCAATTGTTGTGGCATAAGTGTAATGTTATGGT
>JAECMU010002215.1:0-11170 GCA_016106625.1 Dracogyra subfuscus | reverse complement strand
TCTAGGATCGATCCCCATCAGCTAACCACTGGGGTTTTTCTCGACATAACCATATGTCCGACGCCGATATAACCGTAATTATAATTTGTTGAGTGCGTCCTTAATTTTTTTTTTTTTTTAAATAAAAATAAAAAAATACATTCTTTGGTAAAACGGAACTGCTGCAGAAATTCTTCGTCACTGTATACATCAAATGGGTTCTAAATCTAAAAACACGAGGTAGATTGAATATACGCCTATTTTCTAGCATTATTTCCATATCGTCAACGTCCGAGGCCACAATATTTGTATGGATCAAGGCCTTAAACGCCCGATTTGGAGGTTTAACTTGAACCTGGTTCAAGAAGATTTTGATCCAAGATTCAAATTTGATTTGCAACGTGAAATGATAATTTTAGTTGAGCCGAGTTTGAACAGAGTTTAAACCGCGAATCAGGTTTAAACCGGCAACAAGAAATCGGCCCTTAGGCTCTGCTAGACAACAAAGTATCCTCTTTACAAGTCTTTTAGCCTTGCAATGTGAGATCGCAAAGTTGAGAGAGCTAGTGAATTAGGCCTCAGAGGCTTTCCCCTGGATAAAAATTATTGCCATCATTTGTAAAAATAATTTTTATTATGTTTATTTGTAGCACAAGTTACTGTATTAAAATTGCTATAGCAGGTTCAAAATGGCTGTACATGAACAACATTCTTGGAACACATATGGGTTTTTTTAATACAAGAATGAAGTAACAGTGAACCTCAAGTTAGCAACGTTTCATCATGTAAACGATTGGTGGTTTGTATGAATTTAAAGTTGCATAACCAATGCGCAAACAGAACAATAATTTGCACAAACTATTAAGTCCTTTCCTTTTTAAAATAAATACCCCGGGTATGTGAAATCTATAAAAGCTGACTATTAAAAATAATTAAAAGCATAAACTATATTTATTTTATACTTGAAACATGAATCCAGGAAAAGCAATTAATCATTTGTATTTGAAAAGGTGACCAACTTTTATTTTTTAACAGCCCCATTAAAACCTATATAACTGAAATTATAAAAACAAGTAATTATAAAAATATTAACTAAAAACAATACTTGAATAATTATACCACTAAAACAAACACCTTTTTTTAAAAATTAAGTGCTATGTAATTGACAAAAAAGTGTTATGTGTCTTTAGCAGTCTGTCTGAAAACTAATACACATGTAGTTGCCACAAATCTATGAAACAACCTTTAAAACAATTATTAAAAATCTACAAACATATTTACATTACACTTGAACCATAACAACTCCACACAAAAAACCCTCAACAAATCCACCACTTGTATTTGAGAAGGTGGGCGATGATGATTTGTGGTTGTAAACCCCGGCTACAACGTGATATTGCAAAGTGATAGATTACATGCTTCCTCCTAATAAAGTTGAGTAACCATTCCGCTTAGTTGATCAGCAAAATAATTCCATCTGACAGGCATAAAGAGAGAAAATGTATTCTTTCATTATAACAAATAAAACGCATCAACTATCAGGCATCACCGACTGACAGAAATGGCAGATAATGTCTTTTGCTGTGTCCATTGTTTCCCATGATTTATCTCGTTCTGCATGCATCAGTGGGTTCTGAGTGAAGTGTGCGCGGTGTTTGTACATACAACATGCGGTGGGTGCTGTGATAGACGTGTGAGTATAGATGCCAGTCACACGGACGATGTATGTGCAGGTCTCCAAATGAAGTCGGGGGGAAAAAACATCAGCCGATATCGGGAATTGAGACTTAAAACACCAGAGCTGGAACTAAAGTGATTTGATGTTTTTGATGTGTTTTAATTGATTAAGAAACTTTTTTTTTTAATTATACGGCAGGAAAGTGACATTGAACTAGGTGAACTAAGGTTAGGTAATTACATTACAATCTAGTGCTGCACTTATTTCAAATATAGTAGTTTTGTTCTGAAAAAAATATATTAAAAAAAATGTTTTTAATCATATATAGACCATGGCAAAATCAATCAAAATCTTACAAGGCGTGATTTTATTAAATTTGGTTTGCCAATGCATATACCTATGAGACAGGTGGGCAAGGAAATCACCTGCTCCCTCCCCTAGTACTGGAGCAAAAACTCAAACTGGAGCAAAACCAATAGAGACATTTGGGCAAAATAAGCTGGCCAGAAACCTTTTCTGCCAGTACATGATTGTATTTCTGTCATTCGGAAAATGAGGAGTCATTAAGGCCCTGAAGGAAATTAAGGATTCATGTGCATCCAAATATATTATTTTTACAGACTCACTTTCGTGTCTCCACTGGTTGGGATGTTGATACGAAAGTGTGCCTTTTTTATCAATTGCCAATAAAGATGTAATATTTTGTTAGGTACCCAGTCATGTTGGCATTAAGGGAAATAAAAAGGTAGATTTTTCTACCAAGTCTGCTTTGAATTTGCCCCATGTTGGTGTCGGTGTCCCCATCATGTAATCAAGGTCAAAATAATGTCTTTTACATGTAATGTACATACGGTCAAAGTTGAAAGTACAACTGTTAGTTAAGGACTAAAATAATGTGTTTTTGGTTTCATCTTTGAAAAAAAATAGAGTGGGAAACAAGTTCCTACTTAACCTTACCCTATTGTGTATTATGGTTGTGTCATTCAGATTACCTTGGATGTTCCATCTATTGCCTTGAAACTTGTATCACACTAAAAACAGTTAACCTATGCTGTTTGATGGTAATTTGTAAATAATTTTAGTTTTAATTTACACTGCACTTTTACCCCAATAAAATGTTATTTGAGACGGTATGGGTTTAAAACTTGTTTTTATATGAATTTTTATCTTTATTTATTATGTTGATGCTGTCAAAATACAGAACATGTTATATGTCTTCTGCAGCCAGATTTCTAGTTCATACCAACATAGACGTGGTGTCTTTTGTCACATTCAATTCAGTATCAGTGTGTTTCTTTTTTAACTAGTATCATACTGTCCAGACATTGAAATCAATGGTCACCCAACAGACTATCTTTCTAAAATTCTTAGTCGCTCTTAGCCAATAGAGGTTGCCACGGACAACCAGGTGACTGCTAATTTTCAACCCTGTGCAATTAAATAATTTGAAAACACAAAGAAAATATAGTTCATGTGACACAGGCAATGCATGATGGGGTTTTTTAAATCAATACACAAAAGAAATGCATAGGTAATGCCCATCTCTCTATCCTAACTAAGTGCAAAATGACAATTAAATAATTTAAAAACACAAACACAATATAGTTCATGTGACAAAAGAAATGCATAGGTCATACCCATCTGTCTGTTCCACCTACATGTGTATGTAAAATGACACTTCTACAGGGCTTTAGATTGTACCAAAGCTGAGGCAATAAAAGGTATACCCAAAATAAGTTTTTCATTAGTAGTAAGGGATCTTTTATATGCACCATCCTACAGACAGGATAGCACAAACCATGGCTTTTGGTATACCAGTTGTAGTGTGCTGACTGGAATGAGAAATATCCCAATTGTCCCACCAATGGGGATCGATCCCAAACTGACTGCACATCAAGCGGGTGCTTTACCACTGAGCTACGTCCCGCCCCATAAATATACCAGAGTAATACTATAGTCATATGAGTCATACACAAATAATATATTGGTAATCCCCCCATTACATTAACCCTCCATCACATGAAACCCTCCCCCCCCCCTCAAACAAAAACAACAATCAATCTGGAACAGCCCTAAAAACCAACTCATTCTGGTTGGTTGTTTTCCTCATCCACTTGATGTAATGCTAACACGAATGTTTTGTGTCTCTATTACAAGTTTGATGATGGATTAAACGTCTCATTCAAACCGACAGGCTACGCTTCAAACACTGAGATAACATCAATAACAATCATCCACACCATTCAAAACACACAGAGCTGTAAGCATGGTATTAGCACGTGCCTCACAGAGAACACTACGTGAGTGGCCATCGGATACAGCTGGATATGTTCTTAAATGAGTCGGATAAGATAAATCGTTTCTAACAGACATGCATGTAGTATTCTATTTGATACCTATCTTCAAAATACATGTTGTAAACAAAACAAAAATAATAAAGTAAAAATCCACCCTGATTGTTTGTCTTTCAATAATAAAGTATCCATAACTCATATACATCTATGGTCACATGTAAAATAATGTTCAGTAGTGTTAATTTCAGTGGATAATTTTTCAATAGTGACAGTTTGTTTGTTTGTTTGTTTGTTTAACGACGCACTCAACACATTATAACTACGGTTATATCGGCGTCAGACATATGGTTATGTCGAGAAAAAACCCCAGTGGTTAGCTGACGGGGATCGCAATAGTGACAGAGGAGAACGAGAAAAGATAGCTCATTTTACTTTACAGAATTTTTACTTTACAGAATGACACAAGTGTTGTATTGTTTCTACTCTCGAGTGTCAAATAAACATACACCTACGTTTATTAAATTTGTGAAAAAATGTCTGTGTCTATGCTTATTCAGCACCCTATGTTTATTTAGATCTGAAAAAAATGTAGCCCCCTATGCTAATTCGGCACTCAACTCTTAATTTATTTAAATACTTACAAACAGCCTCTATTAGAAATTTAGCGAGAAAAAGTAGGTAGAGTTTGTCTCCTAACCGCTTTCCATTTCCAGCGTGTTCTGCTAAAAGCAGGCATAGCTGATGACCAGTTATTTGTGAATCTTCAGCTGAGATTTATGAATGCCAGTCCATGCTTTAAAAATAAATAATGATACAGGTAAAAATTAAGTTGATGAAATTGTGTTTTGTAATAAATAACCATGTGTTAAATATATCGAGATGAATCTAGTGAGCTGTCATCCACCCTGATTGTTTGTCTTTCTTGCATGGAACTTCTGGATTTATTTTTCAAAGCTGCAATCTCGCCACACATTAATTCTCATAATTTCATTTAAACATAAAAATACACTTAAGGTTTTAATGAATTGTGTGTGACAGTAATACAGTTATAACAGTTAGGTACGGTAATAGAAGCATTTGTTCATAATGCATCCAATGGATACATATGCATACTTTCAAGTTCATACTAGTTGTATTCTGTCTCATTACTAGTCCATTTTACAATTTAGCTATATTTCCTATGCTAATTCCGCACTCTACTCTTATTGGGGTTTTTAACAAATTCCACACCCTACGCTAATTCCGCACCCCACTTTTAATGGATTTTAGAAAATTTTCTAGACCCTATGCTTATTCAGCCCCTATGCTTATTAGGCACTCGAGAGTAGCTGACTAGACTATGAATAAAGAGTCATTCCATCATAATACTTCAGTCCCAGTCATTTGGTATGTTATATTATTATTATGAGAATGAAAAACAAAACCTGTAGTTTATACACATGGCGGTTACCATAAAATTTATAATTAAAGCACACCCTTTTATAAACTGCACCTTGCAATTCACTGTAAAAAGTAGCAGCTCACATGCCGAAAAATTCAATACTGGTGTAGCTTGTTGAAGAGAAGCGGATGGTTTGGATTTAACATGAAGGTCATCACAAAGGAAAAGCCAATCAGACTTGTTATAAGGGATCTCTAATATATGTGGGATATCATTTGTGGGATATTATAAATCTCACACCATAATTCTTTCAAAGGTGTCACCATGCTACTCTTACTACTCTTTTGTGAAAGTGTATTAGTGGCATTTTCAAGTTTTTATGGACNGGGGGGGGGATTTTTATAAGAGATTGTCCTGAGTTTGCTGCCAAAGTTTACAATTACACATAAAACAGATTTATTTTCTTGTTTAGAATATCAGGGTCCTCTATATACAAAGTGTTTACAGTTATCCTAATGTCTGTAGTCGCCCAAACTGATTTTACCTCCCAATCATTTTGTACAGAAAAAAGGAAATTTATGTTTGATCTACTACAAACATTGAGGATGACCAAACCCACATTGTAAATACAGACAATGATATGCTAAGTAGGAGCAGGATGTAGCTCAGTCAGAAAAGTGGTTACCTGAGGTGCCTGCGCCACAGGATCAAACCACCTAAGGGGGTTTTCCGTCCTAATTAGTACCCACTGATTGGTATATCAAGGGCTGTGGGAAGCTGCACTTAACAGATACCTTCTTGCTAATGGAAAACAAATGTTGCAGGTTTCCTCTAAGACTATGCATCATAAATTACCAAATGTTTGACATTCAACAGCTGGTGATTAATAAATCAATGTGCTCTAGTGATGGTGTTAAACAAAACAAACTTTTAACTGATATGCTAAACATTAATGTGTAATTTGACTCATTAAAAAAGGCTCTATTATTTGGTGTCGTCATTAAGCCATGAAACATAAGGTTGGTAGGTAATGGGTTCGCAGCTCGGTACCATCTCCCACAGAGAGCGGTGAGTTTTAATGACACAATGAGCAAGTGTAAAACCACAGCCCCTTTATATGTAATCTATTCATCGCACAATACTTTTACTATATACAAAACTGGCTTTTATTAAAGTTGCATATTCTTCAAAGTTTCTTTTGTTTAATAACACCACTAGAGCACATTGATATATTAATCATCAGCTATTGGATGTCAAATATAGGGTCAATTTTAAAACAGTCATAGAGATGAAAACTGCTACATTTTTCCATTAGTAGCAAGGGATCTTTTATATGCACAATCCCACAGACAGGATGGCACATACCAGTTGTGGTGCACTTGCTACAGTGAGAAATAGCCCAATAGGCCCATCAATGGGGATCGATCCTAGACCGATGGCACATCAAGCGAGTGTTTTACCACTAGGCTATGCCCCGCCCTCCATGTTCTTCGAAGAAAAATCCTGCGTTATTCTTCATCACTCAAAGGAAATGAAACTACTTACAAATGTGTTGTTTTGTGAATATCAGATGGTGCACATACTCACGAACTGATCTTGGTGTGTAATAAAATAGTGATCTGCAGTGGAAATGAACTGCCATCTGATGTTTACTTAAATGTGAATCAATATTTACACGACCACTAACACCAAAACACCCCACTGCTGTCATCTCATGGAAAGTAAATGTATAAATTATTAGTTTGTTTATGTTGCACTCAGATATGTTGATAGATGTTATTAGGAATGGATGAAAAACATGAAATATCATGATTCTATTAACTATTTGAAATAATATCATATCCAGGGTTGTGGAATTAGTATGCCCGACCCGATATTAGTACTACCGGACAAGTACTTTTTTTCACTTTCCTTGTCCACGGACAAGTGGATTATTTTTTGTTTAATGAAACCCGAACGTCGACATGATCTTGTCATCCTTCATGGTATCAGTTATTTGGTCCGATTTTAAAATGTGGCCTCTTATTGGTCAATTGGCTTGTCTTTGGCCTATCACATCCGTCATACTACCTTGCTATTGCTGACACATGAGATCGTCTATTTGGTAGGAAAAAATTCATCATCATGGACAAATTTGTAACTAAAAGTATCAGAAGTTCACCAGACATGCAAGAAAAAACACGATCTCTTTTAAAAAATGAAAACCCAAACTGAAAAGGTCCGTGATTACAATATCAAAAACAGGACAAGTAATTTTAACTCGGGACAATCAAATTTAGACAGTCCACTTGTAATTATTGTTTAGATTATATAAATTAAATATGTTTAAAAAACCCAACATTAAATATATTAAACAAGGCGCATTCACCGTCAGTCTAATCATTGCTTGGTTAAAGACATTTCCAAATGATAACTGTTTTGTTTACAAAATATCATGAAAACAGAAGATTTGAATGTTTGAAGTTAATCCTTTAATTGGATAACTAAAGGCTTATTTGCAAAAGCAATGCATGTCGACAGATTTTGCAGACATCAGTAGCTTGGACAGCATGTGACGCAAGTCGGCTCACTGCAAGATGAAGGAATCTAAGTGGCTGTGTGTGTATTGCCAACCTGCTATGGTATCTGTGATTATGTAATGTCATTGTAAAGAGGTGGTTTCAGATGTCGGAAGCACGTTTGTTTTTAATTTGCTCTCCTGATGTCGGAAGGTATGAATTCCAGTGTAATGAACAGAATAATACTGGTATATGTTCCCAACAATTTGTGGTTGGATGGTGTAAATGTTGCAGTTTTATATTTATATATGTATGTATATATATATATATACACATTCAGGGGTGTGGAATTAGTATGCCAGACTTGCCCGACCCGGTACTTAGTACTACCAGACAAGTACTTTTTTTCACTTTACTTGTCTGTGGAGAAGTGAATATGTTTTGTTTAATGAAACCCGAACATGTATATGATCTTGCCATCCTTCATGGTATTTGCAAGTGTATCAGTTATTTGGTCCGATTTTAAAACGTGGCCTCTGATTGGTCAATTGGCTTGTATTTGGCCTATCACATCTGTCGTACTACCTTGCTATTGCTGACACATTATTTGATAGGAAACAATTCATCATCATAGACAAATTTGTAATTAAAAGTGCCAGAAGTTCACCAGACACGCAACGACCCACCCCATCTCTTTAAAAAAAAAAAAAAACACAATCTGATTACGATATGAAAAAATAAAGTCATATTTAATTATTAAAAACAGGACAAGTAATTTTAACTCGGGACAAGTAAATTTAGACAGTCAATTTCCGTACATTTGAAGTGTTTTGGGTCATTCTGGTGTTTTTAATATCACAAACTGCATTTCTAAATTTTCGTTTGAGAAATAACAGTTATGGAGTCAAGTTATAGTCTATTTTTAGAGGGTATTTCACCATTTCAGTCACAGATTCATATTCCTCTCAATTGTAACTTTATCCAAATGTGTTACAGGTTTGTAGATTAGCTAAACATAATTTTCAGGGGTTGAAACTAGGGTATGTCCCTTTGACAACACTGCAGAAGAATATTGATTTATTAGTCATCAGGTACTTCATTTGACAGACAGTCTTAGAAACAAAACCTGCTGTTTGTCCATTAATAGCAAAGGATATTTTATATGCACCATCCCACACACATGATAGCACATACCATGACATGATATATCAGCCGTGGTACACTGGCTGGAATGGGAAATAACCCAAAGGGTCCACCAATGGAGATTGATCCCAAACTATTAATGCATTGGGTGAGTGCTTTACCACTGCGCTATGGAAATGTTTTATTTAGCGACACACTCAACACATTTTTATTTACGGTTATATGTAGTCAGACATATGGTTAAGGACCACACCTATACTGAGAGAGGAAACTGGCTGTCGCCACTTCATGTTTTATGTACTATCCCACAGACAGGATAGTACATACCACAGCCTTTGTTACACCAGTTGTGGAGCAATGGCTGGAATGAGTAATAGCCCAGTGGACCCACCAATGGAAATCAATCCCAAACTATTCGTGCATCAGGCAAGTGTTTCACCACTGCACAATGTCCCCCATTATTAATATTAAAAACTTAATACCACAAACTATTCAAAGATACATGGTGCATGCTGCCCTGTTACAATATGGAATATTTTAATTTTATCTGTTGTAGAATTTTAATACACTGACCTCCTACCTGCACCCCCCTACACATACACATCCCTGATTCCAAAGACTCTGCCTAGACATAAATAAATAAAAACTGAAAGACACCAACACAACTGATGAGAGTATTATTTTACGGACAGGTTTAAACAGACAATGACTGACCTTCCTGGTACGATCGGTACATGACACGTTCCATACCCTCGGATTACTTCGTTTCCAAACACATCCAAGCCAAAAGCTTGAATAACTAACTGAGGCCCTGAAATAAAACAAACATATAACAATTTCATTACAAAATGGACAATTTTTCAACATAAATAATCATATCAAACTACAGAACACAGCTGACAGGTACACTATTTATTATCTCCTGGTTTTTTAACATCATACTACAAATGCAATGAAACTTCCTTAAAACTGACGTTTTCACTATCCCTTCTTAAGAGACCGTACAGAACAGAACCTGAAACCCCTTAAAACTGGACGTTTTACTTGGATGCTGTAGGTGTCCAGTTTAAATGGGTTTTGCAGGGGTAAAAAAAAACAGTGAAGTGTCGCATGTTTTGTCGTCTAAAGGTTGGTTTCGATTAGTCGAAAGTTCAGCTGGACATGAGCTCCAACGGGCTGCTGTTAGATCCATATGTAATAGTGGAGCTAATTTGAGTTATAATGAATTATTACTTAACCCAGTTGAATCCAGTTCTACGTGCAGGGACAAGTTCATCCTTTCGTTTGTCCGTGTGTGTATGCACGTTAATATTGCATTTGTACAGCCAAATCTATCACCACACTCTCCACCCCAAAAAGGTATAATTGGCTAATAATAATAATAATTGTGTATTATTATTAATATTATCTTTTTATTATTATTATTTATTTTGATGGTTCTGTACGGGCAATATTACACTATTCATATGCCTATGGAAAATGTACACAAAAGGGTCCGCTAAATCCATGTATCCCTCCTCCCCTGTTCAGAAAACGCTCTGTTCGTACAGTACTTAGTATGTATCCCTCCTGTCCTGATAGTTCAGTAATATGGATGAATCAAATACTTATTTACTGCCTATATACATGTTTGCTGTGAATATAGCCAGCCCTTGTCAGCAGAGGCTCTATGCACGGCCTTCGTGTATATATAGTCACATCGTACGGTATATATACATCGTCTAGTTCAGCGTATTCTTTAAAAATTTAACATTTCCTATCCCAAGTCAGCTGTTCTGGCATATTTTGTATAATAATGAATTTTACAACGTGGAAAATGAAGGTGTTCGTGATCCAGATGTTTAGAGTTTTTCGCGTATGGCTAACGATAAATTTATCTATATATGCAAAGGCCTAACTAGGCGAGATTGTCGACGTTTAAAATGCATCTGTTGCTAAAATAAACTAATGTATATGCTTATTATCATTTAGTACATGTTTTTATTACTTTTAATAACGTATTTTCATTATTGTTTTTTTTCTTCTATTTACCCTATGTCGCATAGGACGGTCATGCGTTCTCGTTACACGAGCTTGGTAAATTGTTTTGGCAGTGTGGTTATTCGGGGAATGCCCGTCATGTGACTCAAAATACTACGTCACACCTCTGCTCTCCAAATAGCCATTATTTTTCTCAGAATTATGGACCGTACCCATA
>JAECMU010002213.1:4141-16079 GCA_016106625.1 Dracogyra subfuscus | reverse complement strand
TTTTTTTTTTTTTTTTTTGACGTTTTAAGTAATGAGGTGATGCGATAGGGACCGGTGTACGATATATGACCTATGCATGTCAGAAATGATGCGTTACGCATGCGTGCAATTGGTTCCAGTCAATTGGATTGGTAGAGTTGAAGAGATGTGCTTTAACCTTAAGCGCTAATGTGTGTCGTATGTTTTCGAAGATTTTTTGGAGTTGATTAATGGAATAAAAATGGGCGCCATTTTGGCAGAACAGTGCTTCACAATTGTATAATCATCCACAATGACTTCTACACACCACACCACCCAACCATACTGCCGTAACTGAGACGTATCCCAGTGGTAAAGCTTTCGCCTGATGCGCGATCAATCTAGGATCGATTCCTCGTTGGTGCGTTCATTGGACAATTTCTCTTTCCAACCAATACTCCACAAATGGTGTAATAAAGGATGGCGTATATACAAATCGAAAATAATAGTCCACGAAAAACCGGTAGCTGGTTAGCCCTTTCCATACTTTCACGACTGGTATATAAAAGGTCGTGGTATGTGCTATCCTGTCTCTGGGATGGTGCATATAAAAGATCCATTGCTACTAATAACGGGTTTCCTCTACAAATTACCAAATATTTGACATCCAATAGCCGATGATTAATAAATCAAGGTGCTCTAGTGGTGTCGTTAAACAAAATAAACAAACTTTCCATATAATATCCGCCACCATATAACCGTAAATTATTTTAAACTTTTTAAAATTTTGTTTGTTCGTCAATAAATAAAACATTTCTGTCTGTTTTTCAAACCCCTCGTGGAATCGGCATCCACTGCTAATAGTCTTGTTATTACATCTTAACTCACCTGTGTCTCCTCGTCTAGGATCGATCCCCTGTCGGTGGGACTATAGGGCTATTTCTCGTCCCAGCCAGTGTACCACGATTTGTATATCAAAGGCCATGGTATGTATTATCTTGTATGTGGGATGATGTGTATAAAAGATATTTTGTTAGTAAGTAGAAAATGTAGCGGGTTTCCTCTCTAAGATTATATGTCAGAACTACAAAATGGTTGACATCCCGTAGCCGATGATCAATGTGGTCTAGTGGTGTCGTTAAATAAAGCAAACAAACTTGTTTCTTCTTTGTTGTCTGTGTCTATTGTTGTGTTTCTTGTCTTTTAGGGTGTGTGTGAATGAATGAGTGAGTGAGTGAGTGAACGAATGAATATTCAACAATATCCTAGCACACACAGACACACGCGCGCGCGCGCACACACACACACACACACACACACACACACACACACGCACACAATGCATCGGCTATTAAGTACCAATCAATTATAAAATTGGTTTTGTATGTGGCGTTTTTCACCTTCTTTTTTCAAAGACAATTATTTCGCTTTTATCTTTACTTCTTTTTTCTACCACGTGTTCGTATCTTGAATCTAGGAGCGCTTAATTGTTTAATTCTCTCGGGATGTACATTCTACTGCGAAGTGTTATTAATTAGACGCGTTTTCGCGGGGGAGAAAAAAATCAAACAGTTGCTGAATTCGGTAAAATCTATCTCCTTTTTTTTCCTCCATTTTTTGTTGTTGTTTTTTTACCGCGAAAGAAATCAATAACATGTACTAACTATACTGAACGCGAACTTCACTGTATAATCCGCGGAAGATTCACCATTTACCGTTACAATAGTATGTCATGTCATAGAATTTTACGAGCACATCCAGGACAGGAAAGGTGGGGGTGGGAGAGGAGAGACCGCCTACACTGACAGGTGCAAGGGAGAACCAGCAGCCCGACAGAGTCGGTAGCAGGCGGGGGTGGGTGGTGGTGGTGCTATGGAATTTTGAATGGAGTATTTAATATGCCAAAGAGAAAAAGGTGCGCAATTTTGATTTGACGGTCGGTCAAAAGGAAAGTTTCCGGAGCTAGTATAGGTTTTGATTTAGTAAATCGAGAGTAGCTCGTTAATTTAGATCTAACTGATGCTGTGGAGTCTCCCTAGGTTGCCCTGACGGCAATAGTAGAAAGGTTTTTCCTTTCAAAGAGAAACGTAGGGAATTGGAAAGTTTACTTACGCATTGCGTAAAAAAACCGCGATGGCTGCACGACTTGAGAAGAGGCTTTAGACAAGCATACGTCAACAGCAGCCAGTGTTTGTTGCAGCGGATGTGGATGATTAAGTCCGTTGTTTTGCATTTCTCGTGAATGATTTACCAGGCATAATGGTTCTACAGCAGACTTGCACTTTGTCAGTCTTGGGTTCGGGATTTTGTCTTAATCTACAGAGCGCTCGTCTGAAGGCCTACAGTCATAACATCTACCCCCGGCGAACCTATTGTTGTTGTGGAGGTGGGTTCGTATCCCTACTAATGCTCCATAAATCATATATAAAAAAGCGGTGGTATGTGATGTCCTGTTTGCCAGAAGGTGCATATGAATGGTCACTTACCGCTAATGAAATATATAGCGGGTTTTCTCTGGAGACCATTCCCTGATGAGCTATTTCTCGTTCCAGTCAGTGGCCCACAACTGGTGTAATAAAGACAATGGTATGTACTATCCTGTTTGTGGAATGTTGCATCTAGAAAAAAGAAATCCATGGCTGCTAATCGTAAGGAGTAGCCCATTGCGTAGCGGCAGCGGGTTTCCTCCCTCATTCTTTGTGTGCACCTCCACAATATTTCCGACGCCATATAACTGGCTGAAATGTGTCGAGAGCAGACCGTCTTCGGTGGTGTCGTGGTTAAACGTCTGACATAAGGCAGTTAGGTACAGGTCAGCGTGCTTGAACCTTAATTGGATATAAGTCCAAAATAAGTTAAAATGAATCAATGAATGTCGAGAGCAAGACCACCACGCGCTCGGGAAACAGTTAAAAGCAAAACCGTAAAGATGTATCGGGTTGAGAGAGATTTTGCATGACCACTACAACTTCAGCTTAACATAAAAAACCCAATTAAGATCGTTATTAAACAAAGATGATTAACACGCACATTGTTATATGTATTAACGACAAGTTTGTTTCAAAGTGTAAAACAAAAAACAACGCAAAAATAGAAAGTGCGTCGGCCGGGAGTCGAACCCGGATCGACTGCTTGGAAGGCAACCATGCTAACCGTTACACCACCGACGCTATATAAGTTGAATTGCTAAGTTCGTCAGTCCATCGGACAATATTGTTATGAGTTATAATCTTGAGTTATAATACAAGGTGAAAAGAAAGTTAGTTTTCAAACTTTCTTCATATAAAGTTGAATGTTCTTCTAGTCTGTTTATTTCATATTTTTCTGATGTGTTAAAAATGTAAATAATGAGAGTGTAAACTGTCATGACCATATCTAATGACCTGTCAGTCCTTGTCACGTGATCGGTAACATCGACTGCTAATTAATGATGTTCCGCCTTTCAAGTTTCAGGTGTATAGCACTAAATCAAATCACGCAGACGACAACTGTAACATATAGTTCAACCTGCTACACAGTGTTGCAGTCAACATACACATGCCACTCTTAAATGAAAATAGAAAAAGGGGGTTAAGGAAGGAAATGTTTTATTTAACGACGCACTCAGCACCTTTTATTTACTGTTATATGGCGTCAGACATAAGAGTAAGGACAACACAGATATTGAGAGAGGAAACCTGCTGTCGCCACTTCATGGGCTACTCTTTCATTTAGCAGTAATAGATCTTTTATATGCACCATCCCAAAGATAGGATAGTCCATACCACTGCATTTGTTACACCAGATGTGGAGCACTGGCTGGAACGACAAATAGCCCAATGGATCCACCGACCAGGATCGATCCTATACCGACCGCGCATCAAGCGGGCGCTTTACCACAGAGCTACGTCCCGCCTCTCAGGAAGTTAGAATACCAGTTCCAGATATAATGGGAAGTGTCTTTGACAACCCGAACCTTTTTTGTCCTGGCCGATATCTGCGCCCATGACATGCGTACATTACAAAAGCTTGCTCTGAAAGTGCACGTTAAGCACTATGACCTGACCTGACAACCCGAATTCAGTCCGCAAATTATCATAGTAGGACCCCAAAAATGATAATGTTTTAAGTACAATAGTACAATAGTACATTGATTTTAGTTGAAATTTAACTTCAGAAATTTACTGACCAGATGATACATCATGCAACACACATTGTGACAGTGGTAAAGCGCTCGCTCGATGTGCGGTCGGTCTGGGATCGTTCCTCGTCGGTGGGTCCATTGGAATATTTCTCGTTGCAACCAGTGCACCACGACTGGTATATCAAAGGCTGTGGTATGTACTATCCTGTATGTGGGATGGTGCATATAAAAGATTCCATGCTGCTAATCAAAAAAGAGTAGCCTATAAAGTGGCGATAGCGGGTTTCCTCTCTCACTATATGTGTAGTCTTTTACTATATGTCCGACGCTATATAACCGTAATTAAAACATTTCTTTCTTTTTGTCACATGTTATTGCCAGTGTCAAGTATTCAAGTACTGAACTTTGATCCCCTGAGATACTACAAACTAAATTGAGAGGCTCACAGATATGTCAAAATATCAGTTAAACAACGAATTAGCACTTGTAGTGTTAAAAGGAGAAAACCTCGAGTTTTTATTGATATCCTTCGTACAAAATAACTGTTACAAGAAAAAAGAAAAACAAAAAGCAATGCGTCGGCCGGGAGTCGAACCCGGATCGACTGCTTGGAAGGCAACCATGCTAACCGTTACACCACCGACGCTGTTAAGCATAAATTGCTACGTTCGTCAGTTCATCAGATAGGATGCTCATACACGTTCTTTTTGTACGGCAAATTATGTTATATTTACAGAAATATTTCAAATTTTCCTTTTTAATTATACTATTTTATTCCAGTATTCTAATAATATAGGTTTGGGAGAGTTGGATTTGTTCTGTTTTATTTCATGTGTTTAACTGTCCGCATCTAGTGGGATGCAGTGTACATAAAGCGTTCGTTTGATGCGCAGTCCGCCTGGGATCGATCCCCGTCCGTGGGCCCATTTGTTCTATTTCTCGTTGTAGCCAGTACACCACGACTGGTATATCAAAGGCCGTGGTATGTGCTATTCTGTCCATCTACGTCCCGTCCCAGTTTTGGTAGGAGTGGTTTATTAGAAGCGGCAGCGAGTTGCCTATCGCTCATTCTATAGACCACGTTTCGAAATAACCACTTATATGTTAGACACCCTCATGTCTTTATGGAACATTGTAGCGCATTTCGTCTCTGAGACAATAATAAATAAAAAATATACTAAACTTTAAGGTTTGAAATCCAATATGCTCTGGTGGTGTCGTTAAACAAAACAAACACTTAACTGTTTCTGGATACTCAGTCAAAACTACATTACAACTAAATTTCGTAACTGTATTGTGTTTGTTCCAAAAGACGTCATTAGTGTAGTAGTAGTAGTGGTAGTAGTGGTAGTAGAAATGGTAGTAGTAATAATAAGAACATAATCTCCATGGTGATGTATCGTTTTAGCTTTACATATAATTATGGTCTTGGCAGCAATGCTCGGGTTCTGTCTCTAACTATATACAGGACGAATACGTTGAATGCGCGATATTTGCAAATTACATTCATCTCATTTATAAAGCAAACGGTCAATAAAATAACGATCGAGTACAAGATGGAAGCAGTCTTTTCTTAGCGCAGGGCACTCATTTGGGAATCGTTGCTAGGCACTGGAGTATGAATATACGTGGACAAACTGTAATTTTGTTAGATTGTTAACTGAATGAACACTTTGGTTCGTATGGTTGAAAATAAAATATAAAATTGCGCTTTCAGAATCGTATAGTTTAGTGGCGAATGTAATTTATAGTTTAATATCCTGTTATGTCAATGTTAATACGTTTACCGGTATATAATGCAATGTTCAATATCCTGTTATGTCATTTGTACGTTTAACGGTACGCGTATATTGTTTAATCCTGTTACGTGTATGTTCATGCGATTACTTATAATCTTGTGTCTATGAGATTGGTAAACTCGTCTACATGTATGTTTCTATAAACTTTTACATCCATTGCGATTACGTTTACTTTTTTATTTATTTATTGTAATTAATGTTTCCATATCCCGATACGACCATGTCATTGCGTTTACCGTTGTATATAATATATAATATATTTTAATATCCTGTGTTGCGAGTATATCCATACTGGTATTTAATATGATATATCCTGTTATGTCAGGCAATGTAATTACGTTTACCTGTTTATACCCATTGTCTCTGTATGATATTAGCTCCATGCGATTACGTTTTCCGATGTATATAATACACTTGAACTTTATTCACATTAGGCCTAATGGCCTTTGAGCACATAATATATCCATATACACAGATATATAATGTTTGTCTTATCGTATATATGTAGGCCTATTTTTGTTATGTCCACTCGTTGTATTTTTGTATACATGTATTTATATCATTTATCTATCCATATACTATAAAAAAATTATTATTTACTATTTAATGTTCTCCTGTAAACCCTGTCCTGTCTTGTCACATATTATATTATGTAATTATCCATGTTTCCGCATATGCCGTTGCCTAACGGCCTGGGTGTAATAAAGTTCTGTTCTGTTCTGTTCTGACACATAAATGGGATACATGAGCGACATGGTGCCCATGAGTATTAACATGATGTTTTTAAAATAACTAAATGCAAAATTAAAGATACACATAATATAAATAACAAATGTTCTACTTACGCAATTACATTCAAATGCATGTTGTAATACATGCTGCAACATGAAGTGTGCAATTGTCTATGTGATTACGATTATAGGTATAAAATGGCCAATTTGTTATCATGTTATATTCAAGTATCGAACTGTGATACAATGTACACACTTCTGTATGGATCCTGTTATTTACGTCTTTAACTGTACAAACTACGCGATTCGGCGTCCTGTTATGTCCACTACATGTCGTTAAGACATATATAACAAAACCTGTGGAACATCTATTAAGACACCGGCCTTGGTGGTGTCGTTGTTAAGCCATCGGACATAAGGCTGGTAAGTACTGGGTTCGCAGCCCGGTACTGGTTTCCACCCATAGGGCGTTTAACTACTAGTATTCAGTGGGTCAAGGTGTAAGACCATCGCAATCTCTTCTCTGTCACTAACCACTAACAACTAACCCACTGTACTGGACAGACAGCCCAGATAGCTTAGGTTTGTGCCAGATAGCTTAGGTTTGTGCCCAGGACAGCGTGCTTGAACCTTAATTGAATACAAGCACGAAAATAATTTAAAATGAATGAAATCTATTAAGTTGGAGGGGCAATATTATATATACTGTCACTCTGATATTTGGTAGAAGCATCCCTATGCATTTACAATTAGCTTGTCTATTCTTTTACCACTGACGCAGAACTTTAAAAAACCCAACCTCCCGTCGTTTTATATTCCCCTAATTATGCACGATAATTGTGTACCGTGTTTTATTACGTGACGAGTCTGGGAACCTGGCGTGTTATTAGTCTAATTGATGTTCAGGGGCGTCATCAGTGTGTGATTTATAATGATGTGGGTCGCGTGAGATCGATATGTACGGTAATAAGGTATGACGCCAGCTGGTGACGAATCGGATAACAACAGGTCTGTTGAGGCATGTGTTCACACAATCTGATTGCTGTCTTTTCACTGACACCCAATAGCCGGGTGCTGGACGTAAAGCGTTCGCTTGATGCGCGGTCGGTCTGGGTTCGATCACCATTGGTGGGCTCATTGGGCTACTTCTTGCTCCAGACAGTGCACCACGACTGGTATATCAAAGGCCGTGGTAAGTGTTATGAAGTGGCGACAGCGGGTTTCTTTTCTCAGTATCTATGTGGTCATTAACCATATGTCCGACGTCATATAAGCGTAAATAAAATATGTTGAGTTCGTCGTTAAGTAAAACATTTCGTCTTCTTTTTATTCTTTTTTTATTCTTTTTTTCGTGTTTGGGTGTCGGTAAACCTTACTTCTTCACTGATTTCGTGTGTATTATAAAAACTTTTTTTTTTAAATCACCCCACAACATGCATTCTGTTTCCTGATCGGCTTTAGTGGTGTTGTAGTTAAAAAGAGTACTTAAGGCTGGTAGGTAATGAGTTCGCATCCCTGTATAGGCTCCAACCCAGAGCAAGATTTAACGATTCAGCGGAAAGTTGTAAAGCAGTTACACTGAATTCCACGTCTAATCTCTAACAACCAATTACTAAACGACAGGCCATTGAGTCCACTGAGTACGATCGATCCAGCGACCAGTCGCGCCTCAGACGAGCGCTCTACCGCTGAGCTACACCCCGCCTCGGTAACACCGGAAGTTATGACGATAACCTCAGATCATTTAGTAGTTTTAGTTTATAGAAAGAAAGAAAGAAATGTTTTATTTAACGACGCACTCAACACATTTTATTTACGGTTATATGACGTCAGACATATGGTTAAGGACCACACATATATTGAGCGAGGAAACCCGCTGTCGCCACTTCATGGGCTACTCTTTCCGATTAGCAGCAAGGGATATTTTATATGCACCATCCTACAGACATGATAGCACATACCACGGCCTTTGATATACCAGTCGTGGTGCACAGGCTGTGACGTTTTAGTTTATAGAAGTACAGACTAACCTACTGGAAAGCACGTGCGTAAATTCACAGCACTCGCGTTTTTATTTTTAATATTATTATCTTCGATCGATTAACACGTTCCCAGATGATGGTCTGGACAAATTGCATTAATACGATTCCATCACACAATACTGCGAATCAATACACCAAGGGAAACCGCATTTACATCCCATTTAACCTTAAAAAAGGTGAAATAAGTGTTCGTATAGATAGCTAAATAAATGCATGTTTAAGTCCCACTGTGTTCGTTTAACGTTTGGTATGGCCTGATCGATATTCGCTGTAGAGCCTGGAAGCAGTCAGCGTTCATTGCACTGGGAATTGGACCGTCATGGCGGCGGCTCCATGGCAATATCCATCGCCGGGTTGTTGGACCACGCGGCTCTCTGAATGGATGTTAAACAAGCTATGCTTCAATCGTCGTCGATAAATGAAAGCGCCCTATGTGTGCCTCATTTCTCATTGCATCGGGAGTATTGGCTTGTTAACAGGGCCGCCGGCAACGCTGGAATGATGAAATGAATTTTGCGTTTGATCATTGCGCAAAGATTGGTCATGGCGCACATACTTTTGCAGATTTATGTTTCTGTAGATAAGAGGATTGTGATTGTATTTTGTTGGTTTTACAACAAGTACGGTATTTAATTCACAATATTCAGTTATCAATGATAAGAGTAGTGAATGGTAATAGTAATTATGTTTTAAGATTGCATAAACAGTAAATTATTATGACTGCTGCATCATCCTGTTAGTGGGATAATGCATATAAAAGATCTCTTCCTATTAATGGAATAAAAAAAAGAAAAAGAGAAAAAAAAGTCCTGTCCTGAACGGAGAAGCCGACCGAGACGGGCACCTGTGCCCATGACAGGCGTGCACTACAACAGCTTGTTCTGAATTTGCACGTTAAACACACTGACCTGACCTGATGGGAAAATGTAGCGGGTTTCCACTCTAAGACTATATTTCAAAATTACCAAATTGTTTGACATCCAACTTCCTATAATTAATAAATCAATGTGTCGCTGACGCTATATGACCGTAAATAAAATGTGTTGAGTGCGTTGTTAAATAAAACATTTCATTTCTTTAGTTGTGTCGTTAAACACAACAAACTAAACTTTAACTATAGCACTGGTTCTGTTGTTGTTGTTTTTTGTTTTTTGGGGTTTTTTTTACCAGTTACAATTTAATTTTACCTATTTGCAACTACTGTTGAATGCTAGAATAACTGTTATTGATTGTCTATTGGGTTTGGATCCCAGTCGAAGCATGGGATTTTTAATCCAGATACCGACTCCTAACCCTGAGTGAATGCTCCGCAAGGCTCAATGGGTAGGTGTAAACCACTTGCACCGACCAGTGATCCATAACTGGTTCAACAAAGGCCATGCTTTGTGCTATCCTGCCTATGGGAAGCGCAAATAAAATATCCCTTGCTGCTAATCAAAAAGAGTAGCCCATGAAGTGGCGACAGCGGGTTTCCTCTCAATATCTGTGTGGTCCTTAACCATATGTCTGACGCCATATAACCGTAAATAAAATGTGTTGAGTGCGTCATTAAATGAAACATTTAAAAAAAAAAAAAATTAATTGTTTATATAGAATCGGTGAAATTTTATGTCTCTAAATATTACGTCGGTGTGTGAAGCTAAGCATATCGTGATACTTGTTGATTTATAGTCCATAATCGGCATTGTGTATTCAAAACATTGTGTTCAACTAGTCATAAAACCCCGTCAGTCCTTAAACACACATGCAAAGGGTTAACACATTTATAGCCACATACGGTTACCAGGTGGTCTTGGATAATAATTATGATTGGCATTTAAGTATCACAGATGTACCGTAGTCCGTGCTTTATCGGTTGCTTCTCATTGTTTTTCAGAAGCTATAAACTCTGTTATTACCGTTATATATTGGCACACACGTTGTACGCACGTGGCCATCATGTTTTTAGGTTATTGCTTATCACACGTAGTCACGATACCACAGATGATTCCATATTGTGTGTTATATTTGCTGACCTAATAACATATACATTCATCTGTATGCTACCTAACGCTTGTATGCTGTTTGCAGCATTCTTCGGAAAGAAGGTGCGTGACATTTTCATTACTTGCCTCTAACAGTATGTGTGTAATGCTGTTATGAATTTACTGAGGATTCACCCGATGTCAAACAGATTTGCTAAGGTGTTAAGAGTGTCTTCGACCTGGGTCCATTTACTTTCTGTCTGTCTTTCTGGGTTGGGACGGGGGGGGGGGGACGCGGGACGTAGCTCAGAATTTGATGCGCGATCGATCTAGTATCTCGTCGGTGGGCCCATTTGGGTTATTTCTCGTTCCAACCAGTGCTCCACAGCTATCTTGTCTGTTGGAAAGTGCGTTTAAAAGATCCCTTGCTGCTAATCCTGTGACCCTGACAGGCGTGCGCTAAAACAGCTTACTCTGAATGTGTACGATAATCCCTATAACATAGCATAACATAATCGAAAAAGAGTAGCCCATGAAGTGGCGACAGCGGGTTTCCTCTCGCAGTATATGTTTTGTCCTCAACCATATGTCCTACGCCATATAATCGTAAATAGAATGTGTTGAATGCGTCGTTAAATAAACCATTTTCTTCCTTCTGTCTTTTTGTTCTGTTTGGGGTATAGGTTAGTGGATAGAGCATTCGCGTGAGGCACTTGGGTTGTTGGGTAGAATCACCGTAGTCGATTCACTGGGGTCTTTTGTTTTTCTTTCTTCCGTCCCAACCAGCGCCTTAAGACTAGTATATCAAACACTGTTACTGTCTCGGAGAGAAAATTCATATAAACGAGTGTGCTCTAGTGTTGTTATGATACAAAACTTCTTTCGTTTAATCAAAGATATGTTAAACAAGCCTTCTTTTCATTTAATTTCTTTCCCATCCTCATTAAGCTTTTATCTCATATTGAAACAGAAATACCAAAACAGTTTAAAACATGGCTTTGTATTATAAACGAAAACGGCTTGCGCCAGTTATAAGGAGGCACTCTTTAACAAAAATAATTACTAAGTGAAAATTAGATTTTCTTCCAAGAGCTCCAGGCTGTCGACGAGAGTAAATATTTATTTGTAAGAGAAACAGACCGCACGGCATTAACTTGAAGTAGTAACGGTTTAGCATACTGCCTATACGTAGTTAAAATCCGTTTGCTTGTACCTTTTCATTTCATTTTCATTTTCAATATTGTTTAACGTGCACATTCAGAGCAAGCTGTTATAGCGCACGCCTGTCTTGGGCACACACCTCAGCTATTTGAGCTGTCTG
>JAECMU010002192.1:0-10606 GCA_016106625.1 Dracogyra subfuscus | reverse complement strand
GACATAAAAAGAGACAATTTGCCTTCCACTTTCCCAGAGTGTGTAGTTTACAATCTGCTATGGAAAAGGGATACCACCACTAGAGGTGACTACAGGTAGAATTCATAGATACATAAATTGATCTCACGTTTAACTATAGTCACTGGATCTGGTTTCTGCATTCCCTGGGTAGATATAGATGAAGTCAAACCAGGGATTAGCGGTGTGGGGGTAGATTTTTTAGACCCCTTCAAGACTGACGGTGACTGCAGAGATTGTGCTGAAAGAAAACATTGAAGTGTTAAAGCAAAGTACAGTATCAAGCATTATTACCCCAGCGGTCACTCATAACAGGGAAAATATTTTCCACATGTCCCTCGTGAAATATTTTTCAATTGTTACGAGCTTTAGCGACTCGGGACATAAATTTGATAATAACTGGTAACTCGGTTATTTGGCGTCAGACATATGGTTAAGGACCACAGAGATATTGAGAGAGGAAACCTGCTGTCGCCACTTCATGGGCTACTCTTTCCGATTAGCAGCAAGGGATCTTTTATATGCACCATCCCACAGCCTTTGATATACCAGTTGTGGTGCACTGGCTGTGACGAGAAATAGCCCAATGGGCCCACCGACAGGGATTGATCCCACAGCGACTGCACATCGAGCGAGCGGTGTACCACTGGGCTATGTCCCGCCTCCTCATATATACGTACATTTCTTAAAAGGATCCCTCATAATATAAACATTCTTTCCTTTCAGGGCTAGCTCTGTCAAGCTGGATTGGTCAACGGCCTACTAGAGGCTAGACTATTACGGATCACTTCTGAAGATGATGAGCTGGGCTAAAATACTCCATGCACATTTCCTCGTAAGATAGAAATCAACAATTTGCAGAAGATACACTCTGGTGTCTAAAAACCATTATGAATATGTAACAAAAATGCTGGTAAAAACTGTATGAAAATGTGTGATCTATTTTAAATGGTTAAATATTGAATAAATCTTTGAGACTGAACAAACCTTTAGCTGCAATGACGTTCTTGAGATCGCAGGAGACCAGTGGACTGCTCACTCCATCCGCGTACTGACAGGACACTCGCACAAACTGACTCTTGCTTCGGTCATAGTTCTCAAACGTACAAGATGTCTTTGTCACATCAGTCTGCTTAGCCTTTGAAAACAAAAAATATAGATATGAAAGCCACTTACACATATACATGTGTATTTCTCATAACCCATGAGCCACTAATGGATATTCTGTATTATTACCTAATAGATAAATTTCATGCATTTTGATTCGTCAATATGCAATGCACACCACAAGTACACCATCTCATTTGTGGGAAAATACAGATTTTGCTGAGATGTACGAAATGTCAAGTGACTTGCTTAACTGTAAATGAGACCAGTCCTGGTTTTCCCCACAACAATCAACACGCCTCAGTGGTTTAATGTCTTAAAAGTCTTGAATTTATTACAAAAGGAAATATCAAAACTCGGTAAGCTTTGTTTTTTGTGTTTATTTGAAAAATCTTCATATAAAGACTAAAAATAAAGCTTACTGAGTTTTGATATAATTGTGCACATTTAGCCCACAAATGCATTAGAGATTGCAAATTTTCGCATATTAAAAACCTACTCAGTGCTATACATGGTTAAACATTACAGTAACAGTGCACGTGTGACGACTTGAATAAGATCTCGAAAATATTTAAAATAATAACCTGACATGCCTTTTTAAAGGTTACAAAAGTTAGTACAAACCATGAAATATTAATTTTTCGGTTATGGGTGTTCAATAATTTTTGGGACTTTTTTTGTGACATGATCATAAACATGCAAGGTAATAAAGTCATAAGGGTTGTCCCCCTTTGTTTATAAATCATCTGCTTTAGACATATAAATGTAGAAATATGGCAAAGCAATTTGCAACCCATACAGATTTAGAACTTCTACAAAAGAGAACTAATAGTATTCCCGTGAACACCCAAGTAGCCAACAAAAAATCTGTGAATACTTTGTGGACTATCTGCTAGATAGGGAATAACTGGTTACTGTTACTTCACATCCTGTCTTTAAAAAAATTGACATTATAAAAAATCTGGAATTTCATGATTGTTTTTCTTTGGGTTTTTTTGTTTTTTTAACGACGCACTCAACAGATTATAAGTACGGTTATATCGGCATCGGACATATGATTATGTCGCGAGAAAAAAACCCAGTGGTTAGCTGACGGGGGGGGAATTTCATGATGCAAATTTGTGTTTTAAAACAGCACTAACTAAATTGAAAGCTGCTGGCAAAGGAGCAACAGCACATTATCCTACCATGCAGGGGTTTTCTGCATCACAAATTATGTCAGTTACTGGCCACAAATCAGCAGGTTCTCTTGTAATGTACCACAGACTTTCAGAAGATGAAAATGTACAAATGAGTACTGCCATTACTACAGGTATGCACAAATATGTTCCAACATCATATTGTCGTACCAACAAACCCAGTGATGTCTCAACTACTGAGACTGGTGTTGTTGTTGCTGAGACTAGTGATGCTGGTGCTGACACTGATGTTCCTTCTGCCAAAAGTAGTGAAGCTATTGGCCAATTTGACATGGATCAGCTCTTTGCAGATTATGATAACATTGAGAATGGCTCAAGAACACCCATGTCACAAACAAAAGTTACTTACAAAACATTAAAGGATAAACAAAATGTTCCAGTCTTTAAACACTGCAAACTTAGCACCATAAACACAGTATTTAAAAATTAGTAACCCGAAACATTTTGCAATTGTTAACTGAAGTTGAAAATGTTTATTGAATATTAATTAAAGTTGAACATCTCAGTTGTTCATTGAAGTAAAACATTTCAGTTATACTGGTTGCAGTAAAATACACTAGTTACATGTACGCCCTTTTGAAAATACCATTTTTGGTGTTATTTTTTGAAGACATGTTATCTTATTAAAATGTATTGCAACTCAAAATGAGTGTGGATTTTTTTGGTTATTAGTAGTGTTTTAGTGTAAAAAAAATTCACTTATAAAAACAGATGTAAATAAAATGTAATAAATTCATTACACACATTTTTGACAGGGAAATACAGATTTTGGAGGTGTGTACAATCCTGCAAGGCCCTGTCAAAAACCTGTGCAACTAATATTACTTTTCCAGCATCCAGGGTAGCACAAACCATGGACTGTAATAAACCATTTTATGGAGCACAAGTAGTGAATCCACACAAGGAAGGACACCACCAACAGATTATAAACTATGGCTGTTCTCATACTTGGTTGAAAAAGAAGAAACCAGCTGTTGTCATCATACCACAGCTGCTGAATGACGTAAATCCATTCAGATGGTAATAAGTTAAACAGGATCTGATATAATGTACCTTTGTCCAACTAATGTTGTCAGAGCTCGTTTCCACCAGAAAGCCCTTGAATCCAATCTTCCAGCCCGCCTGCTGAGGTTGAACCCAGGACACAGTGTACGAGTTCCCAGATACACTGCTCACAACAAGAGGACCACAGGGTTTGTGCAGGCCATCTGCAAGCAAAGTACCAAACACTTTACACATGACAACACCTAAAACATTAAAACAAATTAAAATGTATTTAAATGTTGTTAGCAGTCACAGCAAAACTGAGTGTTTTTAGTCCATACACTTAATCTAATCTCTAACCTTGTTACATTCCACCAAAACTCTAGTAGACTGGTTTACAAATTCCAACAGCCAATCAAGTGGTTACATTCTTCCACCATGTCCGCTGGAATTAATCAGTTTCCAGTCTCTTGCTTACAACAATGTGATCTAGTGATAGATTATTTGAAACCATCTTTTACTCTCATTTTGATGCAAGCTAAGAATGTTGTTCTTAAGCATTGGACTGGATCAGTTACAGCAACAAAACACTGAATATGAAATCACATAGGCTAAACATTTCGTAATGGAAAAAAATAAATAATAATAAATGTCACATCTCTTTGCACATATGGATCATACTACAAGTATACCCATATCCATTCCTTATCTACTTTTCTTTGAATGAATTACACTTACGTCAACTAATCTACCTATAATGACTGCGTGTAAAGCGATCATTCCAAAGCCTACTGCACACAAGTTATCAGCTGAGAAAAACATCAGACTGGATGACAGATACAACAAACAAAATCTCCTAGCTTGCGGCTAAAACCAGTCAGGACAGCACTATTTCAACCACTGCTACACCAAACAGCTAGTTTACTCCCGTAACATAAAACCAGCACCTACCTGTTTTACGATTCTGAGTTTCTTTAGTCTGGGCTGTTCGAGGTTGATCGATGCCCTGTAGTAGTGATGATACTGGCCCCCGTGGTTTGGCTGGCTGCGTGGACCCAGACAACAAGCTCGTGGTGTGTGGGGGCATTCTCCGTGGTGGAGTTGGCAACAAGCCACCTTTAGGAGATGGCGTTGAAACAGCAGCTTTTGCTGATGACCCCGGATTAGGAGACAAACCACCTTTAGCCTTGGTAGATGTATCTGTTGATGAAGCAGGTGTCGGTTTAGATGCATTCTGTGACTGCACCATCGCCGGAGATGTGTTCATGCCACCTGACTTTTCTTGTTTGATAGCATTCACATTGGACATGCCACCTGACTTTTCTTGTTTGATAGCATTCACATTGGACAACTTTTTTTCAGGAGACTTTAAACTATCTGTTTTGATAGCATTCGCACTGGTCAATTTGTCTTCTGTTTTTATGGGCATCGCTTTAGATGTATTTGCCTGACTAGATGCTTTGGTTGGTGTGATGCTCATCAACTTCTCTGGCTGGTTTGGAGTTTTCACTCCTTTGGATACAGCCTGCTCCGTCTGCTTGTTAGAAGATGCATTAGAAGGCTTTGATCCAGCAGTGTTAATCTGCGCTGAAGAGTTTTTATCATTTGAAGCACTACCTTTCTGTGACAATTCACTTTGTTTTCTAGGTGCATTCTTCTGCAAATTCAGTGAGCCAACTGTAAATATACAATAAAATTAGACATATAACCAAACATACACATAATACTAGTGAATCGAGATGTAAATTGTAGACAACATATAAGGAAACAAAAGAATTTTGAAGACTGAGTTTTTCATCAAGAATAAGAACATGGTTAGGGCTATGCAAAAATGATAAATTGTTAACCTGAAGAAAGATCATGATAGAGAGGACTGGTTATCGATTCAGAGACGCATCTAGAACAGTCGGAAGATCACACAACTAAAGCAGTTTGGTAATAGCAACAGTGGCATAGCATGGGTTGCCTGTGCCCAGCCCATGCTACACCACTGCATAGTAATAAATCTCCTATGATGGACCCAGACTGCATGAAAGTTGAGGCGATAAATGTTGTGCCCAAAATAATCACACCCAAATTAGGTACAAAAATGCTGACCTCAAAATCACTGAAATGTTAAGTTTAATTACATCAAAATAACATGAACTACATTAATTTTTCAATATTGAATACTATATGGCAGCTGTTAATGACTACAGAATTAAAAAGAAAAGACAAAAATCCTTGTGATATCTAAATTAGTGAGATCTAAAGCCCTGAGACCCTCTGATTCGCCCCATCCAAAGCTGTGACCTAAGAATGGTATATCAAAGTATATGATGTCCTGGTGTGTCAAAAATTACCAAATGTTAGACATCTAATAGTCAACGATTAATTAATCAATGTGCTCTAGTGGTGTTGTTGAACAAAACAAACTCACTTTTTCAATTCAATTCAAGTATGATATATACTGAATTGATCACAGATGCCCACAATCAATCTCCTTATTGAACACACTATTGCAGTTGGTTCAGAATCATATTGTAGACAAACACATTTATAATATTTATCACTTTAAAGTAGGATACTAGTTATGGTGGATTTAGTTTTTATCATGTAACAAAAATCACTATTCTGTCCAAAGATTATTATGTGTTTGTGGCCCTGTGTGATTCTCAAACACCATCTAGTGAAATTTATTCATATTCGAAACATTATCTTCAATATTGTGAACAAACCTTTAGCACTAATGACATTCTTGAGATCACACGATGTGATAGGACGACTTGTTCCACCATCATAGCAACAGGACACTCGGACAAACTGACTGGTATTCTTGTTGTATTTCTCAATGGTAAACGAGGTCAGCGATTTGTCAATTTCAGCCGTCTGAAACACAAATTCAGTGATTTCACAATCAGGTACAGTTTGTTGCATAATATTACTCAATGGTACAGAATATTAACATATTAAATATGTATATACATTTATCAAACGGAAAATGTGAAGTGATTCAGGGCTAGCCAAATTATTTATTAAACTAACAGTTTTTAAACCAAATTATTTTATAACAAAATATCAATTAATACTTGAAATTATTTCGCCCAAATTTGCCAATTGTTTTTAAAATTCGCGATTGGCAAATGCCAGAGCTATCTCTGTAATTTATTATATCCAATAACTTAAAGTTAAATGTAAGTGTCAATACAGGGTATAATCTACCATACATTTTGGGTCCGGTGAACGGTCCCATTCCCCTTTTTATTTTAATTCATCTATTTACGTTAACACATATTTGGGATTTATCGCAACACATCCGATCTGCTATTTGCTTATTCAGAACGGATGTAGAAAGTAAAGTATTGACTTAATGTGCACCATACACTACTATTTTCTATGCTATTTTAAACCGACGATCTTATTTTGTAGAAAGGTGTCTAATATGTTTTTTACCAAATATATGGTTTTTGTAATTAAAAACAAATTCTGTTACTACAGTAGTTGTAAATTAAGTGAAATTGTTTTTAATTTAAATGTGCTACTCACTCCCTTTAAGTAATGGCCATACCTGATGTCACATCATGAGGCGAACACCACCTGCGAGTCTGTACACGGTTACAGTGTAATAGTTCTGCTGGGAGATTATTAGATTGCATATTATAGATATTAAAACTTATTAAAGTTGATCCTGTCACAAATTAACATTTACAGACCAGCGGTATTTACTTCTTTCTAGTTTACGATTGAATAATGGGGCCATTCGAAAATTACGCAATGTGCACTCAGGAGATGGGGCATTATGGGATGTGTGACAAAAGATAATTTGGTTGGGTCGGGGAGGAAGTGGTGGTTATTAATGTGCAATGTAAGTTTAATTCATAAAGTAATATGCAACCAGTCATGGCCATTTTATTTTAACATATATGTATTGCTAAAGCCCCAAAATAAAATAAATATGAAAACAAAAATCTCGCAATCATCATCGCATTGAATTGATTACACGAGGGTTAGGGGTATTAAAACTGCAAGATTTTCCTTTACTTATTGTAAATGGACACAAAGTTCCATAGAACTTTTGTGTATACACCACCAATTTAATTTGCACCAATCATACAAAGGCAAGAAGATATAATCCCTTATTGGATAACAACACTGAGCAAAAAGGGACCTTTAAAAAATTGTCTTCCATATAAAATATTTGAAGGTTCTTTTTTATAAATATATGCAATATAATTGTGTCACGGTTAGCTGTGACACTCACCAACTTTAGGTGTTTGTAATTTTTAAAGTGTAAATAGATGATTTTGGCACACATTTCTGCTCACCCAAAGCTAGCTCAGTGTGTGAACCCACCTTTGTCCACTTTACGTTATCAGAACTTGACTCAATGAGAAAACCACGGAAGTTGTTGACTGCACCAGAAAGATTTGGTTTTACCCAACACACAGTGTAGGAATCTTGTGACACGCTGCTCAAAACGATGGGGCCAAGTGGCTGTTTCAAGTTATCTGCAACCAAACAGTTATTCAATGTACAAGAAGAAAACACAAATTTAATACGTATAAGGCATCATTAATCGTGATTAATTACAAAATTTGTTTTTAATTTTCATTATTATTCATACTTACCTAGTTCTAGCCCAACAACAATGCTATACAACCCTCAGTTATAACCTCCACTGTAGAATTATCTCCCCTTGCTGGATGTATGACCTACACCCACGCATAGGTAGACCGTGTATCTTCATTATTGATTCAGTCCGGAATGAATTAATAAAAAAAGACCTACCTCGGGGCGGGTGGTAGGTAACGGTTGTTGTGCTAGTACTAGGTAAGTATGAATAATAATGAAAATTAGAAACACATTTTCTACTAGACTTATTCAACTTACTGTACTAGCACAACAACAATGCTATAAGTTTAACAGACGTTAAAGCACGAGAATTTAACATTAAAGGGAGGAGGTAAGAAAACAAGGATGACTTACCCATTAAACCAGCAGCGTTCGTGTCAAGTAAATGATACACCGAAAAGCAACCCACATCATACGAGGTATAAAATGTCAGTCACTTTTAAAATGAAGGACTACAACCCCAATTAAAAGTAAACCAACGTAACAAGGTATGGAAACCCGCACACCAAGTAGTGGTAAAAGACACTCGACTGCCCCAGATAGTCAACTATCCACCCCCACTCTCCAAACAGGAGGTGGAAAACTATCTCCTGGAAAGACTGCCGGAAACGAAATAAGGGTCACCCCTACTCGTGGCCCTGCGCACCGAAATGACTTGCTGCACCGTAATGACTGACTGAATCTGCCAAGTTCCGTCCGGACCAATAACCATTTCACAGAAATAGAACCGGTCAAACGTGTGTCGACCTTTCCAAAACTCCGCACTCATGACCTTGAAAATGTCCAATGAATCATGGAAATTAAGGGAAGCAGATATCAACCGAATCTCATGAGGTCAAACGGAGAAATTCCGCACATGATCAACCGCCTTCTCATATGCCAGTTTGATGGCTGCAGCAATCCATTTTGACAAAGCATCCTTCATAATGACTCCCGGTTGACGCATGAACGAGATAAAAAGTCTCTTAGTGTTTTGTTTCTAGTATGCTCCAAATAGAATTTCAAAGACCGCACCAGACAAAGAAGCCTATCAGAATTGTCTGCAGAAAGCATACGAGATAAAACACTGAATGCAGACCTTGCTTTTTAAGGTGCGCAGGTGCAATCGCACAGCGCACGTAATTTCAATCTCACGAGTGTGAAAAATAACGCATGTTACACTTAACAAACAGCGCGTGTAAAATAATTTTGTATATTGATTGCCACTAATTACCTTATGTAGCAGATAAAAAGATCTGTTTAATAATACAAGGAAAAATTTTTACGAGAACGGTAGGGTCCATGCAAGATTTTAATATATGACTGGTACTTATCTTTTTGATATACAAAGCAGAAAACACAGGTTTAATAGACATGCCTGTTTAATTTATTATGAATGAGAAAAAGTCCACTTTTGCATGATAACAGATACAACGTCTAATAAGGATAACTCATGTATACTTTCATATAGTTATGACAAAAAGAGAAATGGGATTGAATTAAATAGTGGCTTCTGTAGCCTACACAAATGAACTCGTTACGGAAATCAGCGAGGTCGGTCAAATTGTCTCGATTAGTTCATAACTGTTAGCCTACAAAGCTTACGTAAGGTCCCAAAAATGGCAATCGTGTAATTCTATACTTTCTTTAAAAAAAAAAATAATAATAATAATAATAAATAATAATAATAGTAATAATAATTAGACGGAATAATAAAAAAATAAGGAAAAGAAATGATAATCAATATGTAGGAATAAGCCTAGGTTTTTTGTGTTTTTTTACGATTATTATTTTCTTTCTTATCTTTAACAATATAAGAAATCAAATAAAACTTCATTTAAATATTTGTATTTCAGCCAGAGGTTAATGAATGCTCATATGTTATATTAGGATATGTATATATGTACACACTATAGTAACAGAAATCAATGATCATTTCCGACTATTTAATTTTTGTTTCATGTGTTCGAAAGTCTGTGGCATATTGACCAATCAGAGCTATCGGGGTCAGATTATTTTTACTCTTGAAATTCTGCATGCACAGGCTGGTCTACTTGACAACTTATTACGCATTGATGATGGTGTCTAAACTTATGGGGTTTTTTTATATTATCTTTATTATGACATCCCACGCTTGGAACAAAATCCTTTGGAATGACAGATTTGTTTTTCAGAGTTTGTGTATTTTGTTATTAACAACATTGGGACCGTTCTAGATCAATGACATAATGCCGTCGTAACTTGTAGCGGTAGGTTAAATGACGTGTTACAAAATGTTAAGTGGAGAGATTGCTTGCGTAATTGTTGAATTAAAAAATGTCACGTGAATGTTTCCTGCCCCGTATCAGATCACCGATCATATCGGAGACCAGACTGTGGATAGGCGTGCTCGAAACCATAGAGAAATTTGAGCACGGTAAACAACTTAGCTTATCTAATCACGTGAATGCCAATGTGCTAACACTATCAAATGAAGTAATTGTAGGCCCACGTTTCACGAGTTATTATTATTTTTAATGTTGTAATAATATGAGTCTGTAGTGCACACCTGATATGCTTTATGAACCACCTCCTCAGAACCAGTGTTTTTTCCCCATCCGAACTACTAGTATCCTAATCATATTCGTTGTACATAATAATGACATTCAAGACAAGTTGATTCCTATATATGTTTAGCTGCACGTTCATCAAACCATCTAACACTGAAA
>JAECMU010002191.1:0-10789 GCA_016106625.1 Dracogyra subfuscus | reverse complement strand
ATCATTTCAGCCATTACACACAAACTACAAATACTGGGTTGGGAAACTTGGTTGTATGATGTTGTCTAGCAAAATTATATCAAGCACGTTTCTACATTAAATCAGCTAATTAAGAATTCAGCAGACATGTCATTGTGTACTGTAAAAAAAATAAAAAAATAAATAAATAAATAAAAAATAAAAAAAATAATTAAAAAAATAAAATAATAATAATTAAAAAACAATTAAGATGATTATAATTTAGAAAAAATAAAAAAAAATAAAAATTAAAAAAAAGATGAAAAAAGCCACCATTGCTATTAATGATTAAAAAAAAACTTACCTTCACGAGCTCAGTGCAACTGTTGGAATATTATCAGCTTGCAGACAGTGTGCGCTGTAAGAACAGTACAGTACCGCAAGACTCTCTCTGGTGATGCCTGGTGTGTGGATACAAATGTCGGTCTCGTTACTCGACAAGATTGCCAACAGAGTCAGCTGGTGGATTTTCGGTTATTTCCCCGCCCCACGCTATCCGCAATGTCCAGATCGTCGGGCGCTAGTAAACTACCAGCCGTCAGAAGAAATTAGTTTTGATGAAACGTGATTTCCAAACATCATGCTTCCCTTTAAAGCTAAGATCAATTCTGCAAACGTTCATGCGGTTGTCATAATGTTCCAAGTTAGCGACCTCTGGCGGAGCAAGCCGACGGCTGTCATTACTCCAATACCACGATCCTACCCGATTTTGTACTTTGATAATTGAATGTAGCCCAGATACTAACGTGGGAGTTCTGAATGCTGTTTAAATAGAAGTCCTGATATTGATGTTTCCAGGAGCGACTGTCCGTCGGGCTGTAGTCTAACACAGAGTGAAAGGGAATCAGAAATATTCATACAACCAGATAGCTGGGGTTTTTTTTTTACACATCTATTACTTTAACTGTGCTTCATTTGTACTACATTTCATTACATTTCAAGTTATGTTCGTGCTTCTATCCGATTAAGGTTCAATCATGATGTCCTGGGCACACACCTCAGCTATCTGGACTGTCTGTTAGTTGTTAGTAGTCTGTGGTTAGTGAGAGAGAAGAGGGTGTAGTGTTTTTACCACTGATTCATTAAAGGGACATTCCCGAGTTTGCTGCAACTTTTAATGTATTATTAACTAACCTAACCTTTTTAACGATTGTAATTGCATATCATATATATTTTTCTGCATAAATTATGAGTGTCTGTATATTAAACATGTTTCTCATCATTCTAATATTTGTGCGTCGTTAAATAAAACATTTCTTTCTTTCTTTCTAATATTTGTATTAGGTTAAATTTCGTTTTATTTCCGATGATACATTTGTTTGAAGACGAAATCCAGTTTGGGCTTCTTACAAATATTAAGACGACCAGAAACACATTGAATATGTAGACACTAATATTCTATATAAGAAAATATATTTAATTTGCAAGTTTAATCGAAGAAATATATTATTAGTCGGAAACAACTTAAAATGCAGCAAAGTCAAGAATGTCTCTTTAAAACTCGCTCTGGGTAGGAGCTGGTACCGGTCTGAGAAACCAGCGCCAACCTGATTTATGTCCAATGGCTTAATCACGACACCACCGAGGCCGGTATTTGTATTTCAGTCTGGTTGTACGAAAAGTGCATAATCAGTAATTAGAAACACACACATACACACAGATCACCAAATTAATATCAAATATGTATAGTGATAATGCACTGGCCTGATAATGCGGTTAGCGGGCAGCATAGCCCAGTGGTACAGTGCCCGCCTGATGCGCGATCGGTCTAGGATCGATCCCCGTCAGCTAACCACTGGGGTTTTTCTCGACATAACCATATGTCCGACGCCGATATAACCGTCATTGTAATGTGTTCAGTGCGTCGTTAAACAAAAAATAATTGTTTTTATTTTATTTCTTTTTTAAATGATATGCGGTTGGTCCAGGATCGATCCCTGTCGGTGGGCCCATTTGGGTATTTCTTGTTCCAGCCAGTGCTCCACAGTTCATGTAACAAAAGCGGTGGTATGTACTATCCTGTTTGTTGGAAGCTGCATATTAAATATCACTTACTACTAATCGGAAAGGGTAGCCCAGGTGGTGACAGCGGGTTTCCTTTCCCATTAACCGTATGGTCCTTAAACATTATAATCTTAATTCAAATGTGTCGAATGCGACGTAAACAAAAACATTCCTTCCATCTTTTCGAAGAGTCCAGATAATATTTACATTAAAAGATTTCAACAACGTCAAACCGGCCTCGGTGGCCTAGCGGTTAAATCGCCGGAAAACAGGCTGGTAGGTACTGGGTTCGCAGCCCGGTACCGGCTCCCACCCAGAGCGAGTTTTTAAGGACTCATTAGATAGGTGTATGGCCGCTACACCCTCTTTTCTCTTTCACTAACAATAACAACTAACCCACTAATTTCTATTCTGTCCTGGACAGACAACTCAGATAGCTGAGGTGTGTGCCCAAGACAGGCGTGCGCTATAACAGCTTGCTCTGAATGTGCACGTTAAACAATATTGAAAATGAAAAATGAAAAAGAAACAACGTCAACAAAAACGTGTTCATGTCTCCCTGTCGGATTTAGCTCAGTCTGTTGAGAGCTCGCTTGACGTGCCTGCAACGCGTGATCAAACCACTTTGGTGGATCCATTCAAACTTTATCTAACCGTATGTCCGAAGCGTAAAATAATATTTTGCGTGCGTCGTTACCTAACTTTTTTATTATTACTCCTTTCCTTGCGAATAATTTAAAGGGACATACCCTAGTTTCAGTTCATGAAAATTAACATTAAGTTTAGTTTAATTTACAAACCTGTAACACATTTTGATAAAGTTACAATTGTGTGAAACATGAGTCTTTGACTTTGAAATGGTGAAATACCCTCTAAAATAGAATAAAACTCGACTACATAACTGTTACTTCTCAGAGGCACGTGCCTTTTTAAAAATATGAGAAATGCATTTTGTGATATTAAAAAATATCAGGATGACCAAAAACACTTCGAATGTACGGAAATGGATACTCTAAACAATAAAATTTAAGTAAAGTATGATTTCAGTTATCAAAAAAAACCCGCCTCTAATAGTCAAAACTATGTCTTAGTGTTTAAAAACTAGGGTATGTCCCTTTAATAAACATTACGTATCTAAAGAAAACACGTGTCATATGAGATAGTATTACACAAAACCCATCATAACGTACAGTCATGTATAATAAACAGAGATAGTACTGGCGTGGTGACCATTTAGATCTGAGGTGAGACTTGTAGAATCGACATTTACACCACACAACGGACATTTGGTTTTGTTTGTATGTCACATAAAACAAGAGAAACGATTCCACCATTTCATAGATAACTTGATAAGCACGTACACGAAACAAATACAAAGTCGCTGCTAAAAGTATGTTTAACTGGTTTTTATTTTATAGAACGGGCCGCAGTGGCGTCGTGGTTAGGCCATCGGCTGGTAGGCACGGAGTTCGGATCCCAGTCGAGACATGGGATTTTTAATCCAGATAACGATTCAAAACCCTGAGTGAGTAAGGTTCAATGAGTAGGTGTAAACCATTTGTAAAATATCACTTGCTGCTAATCGGAAAGAAAAGCCCATGAAGTAGCAACAGCGGGTTTCTTCTTAAAATCTGTGTGGTCCTTAACAATATGTCTGACGCCATATAACCGTAAATAGAATGTGTTGAGTGCGTCGTTAAATAAAGCATTTCTTGTTTCATGTGTTAAATAAAATACTAAAGCAAAATTCCACGGTGTAAATGTAGAATATGCATTAAATATTGCAGGTTTCTGTAACAAACTCTTAAAAACACAGAGTTCGTGAATGGCACCGTAGTACCGCAGTTGGCGCGTTTCATTTGATTGAATGTACGAAACCGAATAAATATGACTTGAATATCCACAAAGTGTAAACTGAAGACAAAATGGTCTATTTGTGACTATTATACCTCAAATAAAGCATTCTATCGCCCTGAAATAGTCGTCTTTGTTATAATACAATACAAAGACCGGTGATCTGAGTGTGCTGAACTATGGTTTAAAATAAACTCATCTTCTTTTCTCTTTAATTGTAAAAACAAAAATCGATTGATATTTAAAAAAAGAAAAAGAAAAAAACAAAGGCCAGCGTGTTTTTGTAGCGTGATGGTTTTGTTTGTGGGTTTTTTTTTTTTTTTTTTAAATCTAAAAAAAAGAAGTATATATTTGTATTGAGACAACATAATGCAATTAGGTCATTGTGTGTCACGGTCAGTTTTTAAAGAAATACAGCCATTAGTCGTGCTGGGTTTTGTTTTTATTTCGTTTCTGACAGATCGTGTTTTTTTTCTTCTGAACTTTACTCATTTATGCAGCGTTGACAACGATGGCCTTTTGGTTATGTATTTGGTTCACAGATAATACATGTAGATGCTGAGTTTCCATAGTAACTCGGAATCGTAGTCAGTCGGTAGAACACTCAACAGAGAAGCTTGCGTCGTGGGATCAAATCCTCTCAGCGGACCATTCTCTTTTTTTCTTTTTTTTTTACTCCCAACCAGTGCACATTTACTGGTATATCAAAGACCGTGATACGTCTGTGAGGAAATACACATAGTCAGCGCCATGTTAACCAATAGCCTGGCTCCTAGGCTTTTAGGTACTTAGAGGCCAACTCCGGCACTTCAATCTCAGCAAAATAAAATTGACGAGCTCCTAATCCTTGCCGGGCCCCTAGGCTTCAGCCTAATGGATATTACAGCACTGCACATAGAAAACACCTTGCTACTACATCGGTGTATAGAACGGAACGTAGCACAGTAGTAACGTAGAAAACACCTTGCTATTACATCGGTGTATAGGACGGAACTTAGCACAGTAGAAAACACCTTGCTATTACATCGGTGTATAGGACGGAACGTAGCACAGTAGTAACGTAGAAAACACCTTGCTATTACATCGGTGTATAGGACGGAACGTAGCACAGTAGTAACGTAGAAAACACCTTGCTACTACATCGGTGTATAGGACGGAACGTAGCACAGTAGTAACGTAGAAAACACCTTGCTACTACATCGGTGTATAGGACGGAACGTAGCCCAGTAGTAACGTAGAAAACACCTTGCAATTACATCGGTGTATAGGACGGAACGTAGCACAGTAGTAACGTAGAAAACACCTTGCTATTACATCGGTGTATAGGACGGAACGTAGCCCAGTAGTAACGTAGAAAACACCTTGCTATTACATCGGTGTATAGGACGGAACGTAGCCCAGTAGTAACGTAGAAAACACCTTGCTACTACATCGGTGTATAGGACGGAACGTAGCCCAGTAGTAACGTAGAAAACACCTTGCTACTACATCGGTGTATAGGACGGAACGTAGCACAGTTGTAACGTGTTCGCCTGATGCACAATCGGACAAGGGTTGATCCCAGTCTGTGGGATATTTCTCCTTTAAGCTAGTGCTCCGCAGCTGGCGTAAATAAGGTCGTGGTATGTACTGTCCTGTCTGTAGGATGCAGCATATGAAATATACCTTGCTGTTAATCGGACAGAGCAGCCCATTGCGTGACTGTAGCGGGTTTCATCTCTCATTATATGTGTGATCGCGTAATCCATATGTCCGACATCATGTAACCGTAATTACAATGTGCTGAGTACGTCGTTAAATCAAACATTTCCTCCTTGTTTTTGTTTTTTTGACACCCAATAGTAGATTTTCATTTGTTTTGAAGAGTCTTTCAAAATCTCATTTACTCTATCAGAAACGTTTGTCTTGTTTAAAGGGACATTCTTGAGTTTGCCGCACCTTTATATTGTTCTACATAAAATATTAGTGGCTGTATATTAAACGTATTTCTGGTCGTTCTAATATTTGTATAAGGCTAAATTTCATTTTATTTCCTAAAGTATATTTTTATAATAATATTATAATAAAGGTAAATTTCCAAATGTTATATAATAAATAGAAAATATCATGTTGTTGGTTTTTTTTTGGTCAAATTGATTTATATCTCATCTCGTGAAGTTTGTAATCATATCACACTTATGACGCGTGCGCGACTCGTAAGAGATGATTACAAACTTCACTGGATGAAAAAAAGAAAGAAATGTTTTATTTAACGACGTACTCAACACATTTTATTTACGGGTTATATGGCGTCAGACATATGGTTAAGGACCACACAGATTTTGAGAGGAAACCCACTGTCGCCACTTCATGGTCTACTATTTCCGATTGGCAGCAAGGGATCTTTTATTTGCGCTTCCCACAGGCAGGATAGCACAAACCATGGCCTTTGTTAAACCAGTTATGGATCACTGGTTGGTGCAAGTGGTTTACACCTACCCATTGAGCCTTGCGGAACATTCACTCAGGGTTTGGAGTCGGTATCTGGATTAACAAACCCATGCCTCGACTGGCAACCGAACCCAGTACCTACTAGCTTGTAGATCGATGGCCTAACCACGGACATTATTTGAAGACAAAATCCATTTGGGGCTTCTTACAAATATTAAGACGACCAGAAACGCATTGAATAACAGACACTGATATTCTAAACAAGAAACAATATGTATTATATATTTTTTATTTTATTTTTATTATTATTATTTTTTTTTAACAACGCACTCAACACATTATAATGACGGTTATACCGGCGTCGGACATATGGTTATGTCGAGAAAAAAACCCAGTGGTTAGCTGACGGGGATCGATCCTAGACCGACCGCGCATCAGGCGGGCACTGTACCACTGGGCTATGCTGCCCGCTCAATATGTAATATGTAAGTTTAATCGTAGAAATATTGTATGAGTCAGAAACATTTTACAATGCAGTAAACTCAGGAATGTCCCTTAAAACTAATTAATTGGATGACAGCATTATAAGCGGTTTCTACCAATTTGATCACTAATGGTGCTGCCACTGCAGGTGTGAAGTAGTAACACTCTTGGGCACGCGCCGTTCCTCTGGGGCTCCGTAGTGTCCTCATGTTACCCTGTTTCCCAACCGTACGTCTCTGAAACCTGCTGCCGGTGAACTTATTCTCAATTATCACACCATTAGTGGCATGCAATAAGTTCTGATTTGATGACAAGTGTTCGTGTGCAATTTTCATGCATGGAATAATTTTCATTTCGTAAACAAGCAACTACGGGGACCGGCCACTTGCCCTTTACGTATTAAGAACTGATTTCCCGCGACGCATCGAAAGTGTACGAGTATGTACTTGTACCTCACAATCGCCAATCACTGCTGTATCGGTGATGCGCTTCACATTAGCGAAACCAGATTCTCTAATGAACCCGTCTATAGAACAGGATTGTGGATTAAGCTACTTCCCAGAAGACTGGTTCCAATTTGTGTCAAATCTCAACACTTGCGCCAAAACGATATCTAGATATCTCTTATACTCGAAACCAGTCTTTGAATTCCAGGGAGACAGGTTGGAGGCGAAGTTCCCCGTGCTTATATCACAAACAATTATTATTTTGTATAGGCATTCGTGGCTCGGGGTTGTCACGGAATCGCGGTAATTTCCATTGCAGTGCCATGCACCATTCCAGCGAACTAAGCAATAGTGTCCTAAAGTAGTGCACTTCAGAGTGTTTTTCTGTCCAAAGTTACAGCTTCACGTGATAAAGCCCAGAAGGCTTGCGATATTCAAGGTCTTCTTCAAGCTTTCAACACGTTTAATGGAGACACCTACAGTAGATACCATTTCACCACACGACACATTAATGTTATATAATCCATCGCACAAATGTACTTTTATGTAACGCGTCTTTATATCCAAGCTATAGCGAAATCCAACAGAATTAGCAACAATAATAACTCACACGCAACAAGAACAAAATAAACACACACACAACAACAAAAACAAGAAGAAAAAAACCAAGAGAGAAACGAAAATAGTTTTAGAAGTTATTCTTCCGAATTATTGCAGTATAAGTGGGGCTTGTTAAGTTGTAAATATGAATCAAATATCGGTATATTGCTCTTTTAAAAAAGTTTTGTTTAAAGTGGTTTATGGCATGCACTTTATAAAATGAAAGAAAAAAATGATTTATTTAACGATGCACCCAACACATTTTATTTACGGTTATATGGCGTCAGACATATGGTTAAGGACCACACAGATTTTGAGAGAAAACCCGCTGTCTCCACTTCATGGCCTACTCTTATGTCGATTAACAGCAAGGGATCTTTTATTCGCGCCTCCCACAGGCAGGATAGCACAAACCATGGCCTTTGTTGAACCAGTTATGGATCACTGGTCGGTGCAAGTGGTTTACACCTACCCATTGCACTCACTCAGGGTTTGAAGTCGGTATCTGGATTAAAAATCCCACGCCTCGACTGGGATCCGAACCCCGTACCTACCAGCCTGTAGACCGATGGCTTAACCACGAAGCCACCGAGGCCGGTTTACAAAATAACAGATGCACTGCGTTCACCTTTAAAGCTATTTGTGTTATGTGATAGCCCAGTGCTAAATTATTTCTGCGATATACTCCTTGTGTTCTTCCTTTGAAGATAGCTATATTGTCATTGAATTCAGTAGTAAAATATTTCTCTAATCTGTTCAATAATGCATATACTCCATTTCGATCTAGTCATATTCCAACAAAGCTAGGGCCGTACCTAATCTAAAATAAAGGGGAGGGTGGCAGGACTAAAATAATCGAAGCACAGAAATACAGGATGTTCTTCAGATTCAGATTCACAAAAAGACACATTTTAACTAACCCCCCTCCACCCCCCCCCAAAAAAAAAAACCCACCCAAACAAACCTGCTTTGTTATTTTTCTGGGGATACAACTCCCACCTAGCAACCCTCTAGGTACCACTCTGAAAAAAAGTCAAAACGAAACAATCGCTGCAAACAAGTGCTTGGTTCTTCTGCGACTTAATCTGGAGATTAGTTTCCATTGATCAGAAATGAAATTGCTTAGCTGGGTCTTGTCTTCATGCAAATATTACTGAAAGATCGCAAATATTAATAATATGTTTGCGTACACGCTGCTTAATAAAATCAGCACCAAAAACAAAGCTCTAATTCGGTCAAGACAGTTGACCAGCCGCGTACTTGGAAGAAAAACGTTCTTGGGTTGCTGAGTAATTGCACAGAAAACAGTTCCGTTCGTGTCCAATTTACCAAGCACGCGAGCTGACTCCTAAAATGAAGAGAACATGGCCATAATTCGTCGGAATTTTGTAGGTAGTTATTATTCGTCGGCGAATCTGGTTATGATGAGAATTTGTAAAGAGAATGTCAGTTGAAGAAGATAAACAATAATTATACGGCGTGGTTTCTGCTGCAGGCATATACGTAGCCAGAGACTTTGTTTTGCAAATAATTAGAGAATGCCAGTAATCAACTCATTGTTATTTACAAAACAGAAATGGGAATATAAATATAACTTGGGTAGCTATAATGGTTAAGACGCTGAGTGCATGCGTGCGTGCTACAGTATTTTATAGGAGAGAGTGGGTTGGGGAATTGGTGGTGTTTAGTACCCATTACAGACAAAATAAAATGAAAAACCTCCAAAGTGGCATTACGATGTAATACCCTCTCCCGGGGAGTCTCCCCCGCACACACCTACTCATATGATATGTAGTCTAATATTCTGAGGATCAAATAAAACCAATATCGTAATTCAATCACCAAAATGTAATTATTGCTATAAAATATCTAACAGCAGATTAATGTTGTAAAACATCACTATATGGTAACGCCTGTTTCACATTTAGACCGACTGCCTCGTCACAGTATTGAAATATTCCAGCGGTCCCTTTTGGCTCAAATACATGATTCACTCTGCACTCCAATATCAGAATTTTAATTTACTTTTAGAATAATTATAATCACTCGCTATATATATATATATATAATTTCATATCTGAAAAACAAAGATTAATCGTATTTGAGAATGTATCTCCGTACAATACAGTCAAGATAATGTTTAAAGCTGCTATGTCTGGATTTCATATTATAACATCATGTAGAAATATGAAATACAAGCTCAAATGCACTTTTAAAAAACTCGTGCGTGTTCGCTATGAACCGATATCGTCAAAAGTATATGCTCGATTCGTAGTCATTGCCGCCATAGCTCGGCAAAGTTCAAACGACAGCCTGTTGTCAGTTTCAGTTAGCACGTGCGGTTGTCGATTTCAAATTGTAGGGTTCGTCTCAAAAAATTAAAAGAGAAATCTTGCACTGTACGAAGAACGTTCGTTTGAGGATACGGTACTAGAGTCTTTCGTTAAAACCAAAGATAAATGCGGCGTCATATATGCACCAAACGTAATGGGATTTTCTGTTCTATATGCTTAAATAATAAAAATATTCCAGACAGTGCAGCTTTAACTATGTAGTAAGATTTCCCATGACTCACGGTTACATAGCACTCCCATGAACGACATTCATCAGATTTTGACTTAGGAGGACTGCCACTCGTATGTCTAGTTTGACAAATCTTAGCCTGTGAAAGACTATTTATTTACGAATAAATGTATCTTCGGAAATAAAACGAAATTTAACCCAGTACAATATTAGAACGATCAGAAACATGTTTAATATACAGCCACCAATATGTTATGCAGAAAAACATATATGATATGTAATTACACAATCGTTACAAAGGCTACGTTAGTCAATAACACATTAAAAGTTGCTGCAAACTCGGGAATGTTCCTTTAACATGCATATATTTTGCAGAATTCAGTGCTGAAAAGCAAACACAGGAGCACACTGATTGACATAATTTATGTTTA
>JAECMU010002178.1:0-18146 GCA_016106625.1 Dracogyra subfuscus | reverse complement strand
CCTCTTCTTTTGGAAAGTGTTTCTAGTCTTCAAAAGTCGGCTAATACACGGCAATATACGGTAAGTTTTATACAAAGTGGCTACAACATTTGGTCTTTTGCTAACAAAATTTTCCTTAAATTAACAACTTTTGTTTTTACAGTTTTCAAGAAAATACTCTAAAAATGAGCCCTGTGTAACCAATCAGCAAATGCCCAAAATTTTGATAATATTGGGTTTTTCCTAAGTATATATACTGATAGAAAGAAATAAGGGAGCACACAAATAGTAAGAGACAATAATGACTGAAACATAAACCCTCAATATAACAGTGTTACAGGCTGACCGTGTTACTGGCAGTCAGTTCAACACGACTGACATTTAATCACACATTATAACTTTCTATACAAATACAGACATTACTATGCTAGTAGTAATTAAAATTTAATCTACAATTCCATCTGTTCCCTTATTTCTTTCCATCAGTATATATTTCAGAAACCCCCCCCCCCCCACCCCCCCACTGAACAGTTGGGATGTTTGGCAATTGAGAACACCTGAAATGATCACAAGCACCGGATTTGTTTGTCTCCAGATGAGAGTTGATCATTCTGGCTTGTGAAATGCCATATACATTTGTAAATGATTGTACTTATAAATCCTATCCAGTCATGTGAATGTTATAAGTACAATCATTTACAAATCCTATCCAGTCATGTGAATGTTATATGTTTCAAGGATAACACTAAGTTACAGAAATATCATTTAGTGTTGTAAGTAGACCAAGCACCTTTAAATAATGGCAGAGAACACCCATTAGTGATTATTAAAAGGAGAGAATTAGTATCTCTGTTTAATGACCTCTAGAAAACTATCAAGTGGTTGTGTATTTGGACTTAAGGCTGGTAGGTACTGGGTTCACATCCTAGTACAGGCTCCCACCCAGATTGAGAAAGGAAATGTTTTATTTAACGACACACTCAACACATTTTATTTATGGTTATATTGCGTCAGATATAAGGACCACACTGATATTGAGGGAGGAAACCCACTGTTGCCACTTCATGGGCTACTCTTTTGGACCAGCAGCAAGGTATCTTTTATATGCACATCCCACAATCTTTGTTACACCAGCTGTGAAGCACTGGCTGGAATGAGAAATAGCCCACTGGGCCCATCACGCGAGTGCTGTACCGTGAGGTACGGCCCAGCCCGTTTTAATGGTTCAGTGGGGAGGTTTAAGGCTGCTACACCAGCTTCTTTCTGGTTGGGTTGCTTGCTAGCTCTTTGATTTTTTCCCCCAAATATACACTATCAAACAATGTCTGGTGGTTTAATGCACCACAGAGAAAGATAAAATATGAAAATGTTCCTATATTTTCTACATCAGCACTAGAAACAGCTACAAAATGCTTAATGTGAATAGCAAATGTTTGGATAGTATTTGGTTTCACATAAAAATACTTCATAAATTTGTTTTGATCAATATATCACCTGCAGGACAAGTTGTGTGTGTGGTTTTTTGTGGGTTTTTTTACTGATACACCTTGAACACCTATGTTCAAATCCTACAATGAACAATACATCAAGACATAATCAAGACATAATCTAAAACCCTGGTTGTGCATCATCAAAGCAAATACAATGCACTTGGATTACCCCCCCCCCCCTCCACCAAACACCTTTAAAATGATCAGTCCTAGACTTGGGCATCTGATCATAAACAACTAATGTGAGATTTACACATATACAGTTCTCACTCGAATTGCATGTGGGTTCACACACAAACAAACACTGTCAGCCTGACTGGTCACAGTTTCTACCAGAGGGTAAAATGGGTATGGCGCCATACCCAGATATTTTCACATATTTCACCTTTTTTTTTTATTAATTTTTTGACAAAACAAATTATTCTTATCATTACTGTATGCTTTTCTTAACCATAATCCTAAACTTAACCCATTTTCTTTCTTGGGACAGCCCCTCCATAACCTCTGTTGACTGTGGTTGCATTGTTTCATATGGCATACCAAAACATGTCTTGGTGGCAGAAACACAGCTGGTTGAAGAGCCTATCTGACTAACAGTTGAACACAGCCGGATTAATGACCAACAGTACAGAAGTGTCAGAAGAACAATCTACCAATGAAGACCTACGAATTGAGTACAAAATTTATTGTTTTTGTGTGTGCAACCAGTCTTATAATTTTACTATAATTATTATATTAAAAAAACCCATTTTTTATCATTGATGTTGCTCTAGCGGGCAGCGTGGCCCAGTGGTACAGTGCTGCCTGATGCGCGGTCGGTCTAGGATCGATCCCCATCAGCTGACCACTGGGTTTTTTTCTCAACATAACCATATGTCCGACGCCGATATAACCGTAATCAAAATGTGTTGAGTGCGTCGTTAAACAAACCAAAAAAAAAAAAAAATGATGTTGCTCTTTTCAGCTGACATATATTACATCACTAGAATTGTCTGACGTAATTAACAGGTATCGACAGTCATCTATAACCTGGATGACGCGACCAGTTATCCAGTTAAAAAGCAGCTTCACTATCTACAGTGGAAAGCATCAGGGAACGACTTTCTCTTACTATTGTATTTACTATAAGTTATTTATTTCTGAGCAGATTGTTTTGTAAATTGGATAATCATTTAAAAAAAATTAATTTCCAAAACATTTTTACTTTTCTTCATACGTCAAATCAAACTGAATTTTTTTTACAAAAAACAATGTTCATATGTGCAAGATACTTTTTCAAGCAAGGCTTTCTAGCACTGTTCTGTAATGAATATGTAATTTTATTGGTTAAAAAGGCTCAACGAGTTGCAACCATCAAACTATGCCAGCAAACATAGGACAGTCCCTTTAACACAAAGAGATATTTATTTAAGTTGCGACACATACCGAGTTTGCCTCTTGTGGTGTTCTGTAGAGATCGAGAAGTTCTAACATGAGTCGGTTCTTCTCCTCACAGCACTGTCGAATATAGTGGTCCTTCTCGTGGAGTTGATCTAACAACACAACAAACATTAAAACATTAATAACTGGTCAAATATTTTTGTCTGTATATTTAAAAAAAATGTAGGGCCATAATCATCAAAATCTCGGGGGGGGGGGGGTAGAAGACACTACTTTTTATAAATAAATGAAACACTATACAAATTAAACTGAGATGTTTATGCTATTTTCTGGGGTAAAAAAGATGAAAAAGTGAGATTCCCCCCGGCCACTCCCCTCCAGGGGGTATGGCCCTGAAATGTCAATATGGTTTTACGCTTTAATCATTACAACACTGGTTTATTGTTATTTATTTATGAAGTAAGAACTAAGTTCTTGAAGTTTGCTGTTTAATTATGAACTAAGAACTAAGTTCTTGGAGTTTGCTGTTTAATTATGAACTAAGAACTAAGTTCTTGGAGTTTGCTGTTTAATTATGAACTAAGTTCTTGGAGTTTGCTGTTTAATTATGAACTAAGAACTAAGTTCTTGAAGTTTGCTGTTTAATTATGAACTAAGAACTAAGTTCTTGAAGTTTGCTGTTTAATTATGAACTAAGAACTAAGTTCTTGAAGTTTGCTGTTTGACGAATCACTGCACTAATAAATAAATTTGCCGTTGAGTTAACAGCTCCTTTTAGAAGTCACAAAATAATGCAAGGGAAATAACTCTTGTAATGTTAGCAAGGTAGGCTTCTCCTAAACTCAATGTTTGGACCTAAGAAAGACTTTGTATTTGTACAAGCATATGTCAATTATCCAGTATTAAATAAAATCTAATCTACCCAACCACTTGAAATAATTAACTATATATACACTTGCAGACAAGATAAAAGGAAGTGGATCTGGAAACATTGATAATGCAATGGTAAGTATACATAACAGATTTAACTGAACAGAGAAACAGTTAAATATGTAAATCCACCTACCAATTATTAATTTAGATTTTGCTGTTCTCTCTTCCTGTCTTCTTCTTTCTACCTCATTTTCTGTAGGACCCTCCTCATCTACAATATACAGATCAAACATCAACAATATTTTACATAGTATAAAAGCATTATTTTAATTTTAAAACCAGAATAACGGATATATTACCTGCGGTGTAAAGATAGGACATTATACAAACCACATTAAAAAACACCCTAATAAAAACAAGCATTCTGGGAGTACTGCTACAAGGGCATTCTCATTATGCAATTAGTCATACCGACATGTCACATGCGATCGACTCGTATATACTTTGAGAACACCTAAATTGAAACAACTTTATTCTTATAACGTTCTGATTTTTGTAGGGCCGACAAATGGCATGAAACAAGTTAGTTCGACTAATTGCATAATGAGAAGGCTGCTTAAAGCAGAACATATCCCCTGCCAATTTATTTTTTGTATCTCCAACAATTTATTTTTTGTATCTCCAAATTGGCAGTACATAATAAAACTATATAAAAATATTTCTTACGCACTACAAAATTAAATCAGATTTTTTTACCCCCTATCTCCTACATTCAAGGTACATAACTTGTCACAAACTGGTAAATCGCCATGAAGTTAAACCTGATCTATAAATAGTACCTGATATCTACAAACAAAATGTCAGCTCAATATCTTCAGGCATTGTGAAAAAAAGAAACCATTGTGAGACCGACGGACAGAACGGAGATGAAACCTACAGTGTCCTCCAATTGGACAGGTAGGGGAATAAAACTAGAGACACACTTTATCCTAGAGGTTGGGGGCAGGGATGAAAATGTATTAAAAAATTTATTTTCTGCATTTTCTCAGCTCACCTTCCTCTGGACAGTTCTCCACAGCCTTCTGTAGAATCTTCATCCACTGCTCCTTATTTTCCTTCGAGCTGCACACAAGCTCATACATCTCGGGGTGCTGCCGGTTCTGACTGATCAGGTAGATTCCATGACTGTCCCGCGTGTCGCGCTTCTCTCGCACCAGCAGCTTGAACAGAGGAACCACGCACGACTGGAACAAGACAGACAAAAAATAGCTAATTAAATATTTCACCTTCTGACTATTGCAGGCGAGATGTTTTGCCAGACGTCTTCCCAGTCGACAAACTGTACACTGTATACAGTGCTTTCCCCAATTCATATTTCCCGCCATTTTGCAAACACGATGCTCACTGGAAGCGATTTATAAACAGGAAATGAAAGACAACTTAGCTTCCTGTGTCTTTAGATTTAAGTTTTTCAAAAGAAAATACCTTTGAATTTTGAGTTGAAAAAGTTGTTTTCGGCAAGTATTCTCGATTGACAACAATGGCAGCATGTAACAGTCATTTTCAGGGATCTATAGCTGATTGTGACAGCTAATTTGATAATAAATTTGATAATTTTACCAAAAATGAAAATCACCATATATTGGGATACGAGTAGTAGTTCGTTTTTAAAAACCAATTGTGTTCAGAAAGCAACTCTTATTGGGAATAAAGGATATAAATACTGGACAGCTGACTACAAATGTCCATAGTAAATGCGATTTTTTCAATTTGTTGCCTAATTTTAATCAACAATGATACTGATTCAAATATGAACTTTATTTTATGTATTTAAACATTTAAGTGAATATATGCGAGTAAAAATTATAAACTTGTACCCATTCAATGTGGTTTTTCTCAAAAACTAATCGAGTAGTTAAAGAGACAATATGATCATGCTATGACAATATTTACTGTATTCATCACCCGACATCTACAGTGGAAGAGAACAGTAAAGTTTTCAAAGTTGTATGGTTTATGGATATTTTATCCTGCAAGTACTGTTTCAATAAACAGAATAATAGGATGATGGGTATAGCAAAGTCATATCCTGTTACTAGCAGGATATGACTTTTGACGTCACTCGTGACGTCACACACATAGCTACATTACAAAATTGCTTATTTGACCTCTAGTCACAATGTGAATGAAAGAAAGAAAGAAATGTTTTATTTAACGATGCACTCAACATATTTTATTTACGGTTATATGGCATCAGAGATATGGTTAGGGACCACACATATTGTGAGAGGAAACCCTCTGTCACCACTTCATGGGCTACTCTTTCTGATTAGCAGCAAGGGATCTTTTATATGCACCATCCCACAGACAGGATAGCACATATCACGGCGTTTGATATACCAGTCGTGGTACACTGGCTGTGACGAGAAACAGAATGTGAATGAAATAACAGAAATAATAGCTTTTCCCCTTAATTTGTGTGCTCCACAGAATACAGATAATAACTAGTTAATGATGTCGGACATCTACTTTATCCTGTTCAGGCTGAATGAGAAATTCCCATTCTTACCATCGCAGGATGGAGCAGATATCCGACATTATTCTCTATTTAAATGAAGCTTAATTTTAAATGATGATAAAACATTATATTTTTTATGCGCCCACTGGAGGACACATTTTTATTGTCATACAACAATATCCCACATGTGGGAGATCATTTAACGACATCCTATTGGCTGCTCGACAGTGATGACATAGACACCAAAACTACACCATCCAATAAAACGAACACTCCTCAAACTGACTGTTTTGCCATATACAACTAAACGGGGCAACCATGAATGTGCTCTAAATAATTTGTAGTTGCAAAAGAAGTTTACATTTCTTTTAATCTTTTATTTTTAAGAATGTGTAAGAAATAAGAATGTTACCCACATGTCCATCATCTTACAACTCCGTGTAAGATAAATCATATGTAACGATCATCAATGCAGTACTCTCGGTTTTGATTACCATTATGATTGTGATACTAGACTACCCAACCATGCTTCAAAAGTCAGAAATAATGAGACGAAGCATACCTTGCCATCTTGAATAAAGAAGGAGTATTTCTGGTTGTCGTCTTTTACAAACAGGATGAGATCAGTGAGAATTACAGCCAGGACGTCTGAAATACAAAACACCAGATATAGACAAGACAACAAAAATCACCATGATAATATATCAATCACTCTGATTACAGCCTACATCCTCATGCCACAAGGAATGCCGTTTTTCATACTATGGGATTTACTACAAGCTATTTATTTCTGAGCCGTTTTATATGTAAATTCCAGACCAAAATAGTTATTTCCTAAACACTTTGACTTTTCTTCTTACATTAAACAAAACTGAAATTATTTACTTTTTTTAATTTATAGAAGTATAGTGTTAAAGCTAACACAAATCACCACAGAGTGAGATAGAGTTCTACTTGATGTCAGTATGCATAAAACCCCACCAATCTTGTCTGGTTTTAACTTTACTCTATTCAACTCACCTGCTTTACGTCCACGTGCGTTCTTCCAACTAATCATATCTGCAAAGATCAGCTTGCGATCATTAGTTGTTAAATCGTATCTCTGCAAAAAAACACAAAAACCATGTATTATTTAAAACCCTTTCTATGACATACTAAAGCTTTCACCAGATGACATCAACCCTTCTATCACTCTGAGCACCAAGCAAGTGAGAATAGATCACCTTAACGGCACAATGTGATTATATACTTAGTGATCTTAGTGCTAATATCACTTTGTGGAACGAGTCCCTTGACGAGATAGTTCAGATAGTTGTGGCGTATGCTCAAGACAGCATGCTTGAACCTTAATTGAACATCAACATAAAAATGGACTTAAAATGAATGTGTAAAGGAATGGAGGAATGAGTGAGTGAGTGAAAAAATAAATGAATACAGCTCACCTTGAACTTCTTGCCTCTAAACACAGTTGTTGCCCTTGAATCAATTTTACTCTGGATTTCCATCAAGTTCTCATAGCACTCCACCTGGTGGTCAACCTCGGACAAAACTTCCTTACTGGCGTGTAAGGCACGGTTCAAGAACTCACGGTCTTTCTTATCTGAAATAAAACAGTTATTAAATAAATTATCAAAAGATTAAACCAGACCTTTAGTACTTTTACAGATTGCTTCAATAAGTGTGGGGTATTTTCCTAGTGTGTGACTCGCCTTTAGTACTTTTACATATTGCTTCAATAAGTATGGGGTATTTTCCTAGTGTGTGACTCGCCTTTAGTACTTTTACATATTGCTTCAATAAGTATGGGGTATTTTCCTAGTGTGCGACTCACCTTTAGTACTTTTACAGATTGCTTCAATAAGTATGGGGTATTTTCCTAGTGTGTGACTCACCTTTAGTACTTTTACATATTGCTTCAATAAGTATGGGGTATTTTCCTAGTCTCAGAGTCACTCCCAGAATAAAGTCAGGAAGCTCTCTTTTCTTGCATATTCGACTCTTCGTACACGACTGAAAGAAGACATGAAATGCTTTACTCTGTATGTTTTATTATCGGTACACATTCAGTCCCACATAACTAAAAAATATTTAAACCTTGTTTTGTTTAATGACACCACTAGAGCACATTGGTATATTAATCATCGGCTATTGGCTGTAAAACATTTGGTAATTCTGACACGTAGTTATCTACATGTTTCCTAATGTAGTAAAAATATCTTTACATACTGTCCCACAGACACAATAGCACATATCACAGCCTTTGACCAGTGTCCCACATAACTAACAGTAAGTTAAAGTGGTCTCAAATACCACATCTTTTTGCATTTACCACAATCTGACACCCAATGCTGGGATGTCGTTAACCATTCATTCATTCATTTCAATACCACAGTTTTCCTTTACTTTTTCCATTGGTACATTAATAGTTTATTACATTTTTTCTTTGTTCTTACTTTAATGAAACTTGCAAACTTGCGGTCTACTTTGAGGTAATCCTTGTACAGTTGGACGGCCTCCTTGTGGTGAGAGCAAAACTCTCCGTATGCACTCATCATCGCGGTGACATTTTTTCCGCTAAACTGGAAAACAAAACATCTCCAGTCAATAAGAAAGTAAATCTTTTTTAAAATTGAGAAAACCCCCAACACAACCCCAAAACATCACAACTCAAAAACAATACAAAACATTTCATGTGAAAAACAATAAACCATCTGTAAAATGCCAAATCCAAACCATCTCAAGTGAAAAACGCCATAAAACATGTCAACTGCAATTTTGCTGGACTCTAGCTGAACATAGAACAGTTGTGCTATACCAGGCAACAGACCACAATTAATTATGCTTTATTTTCTATATAGTTAGTGGCTATAACATTTGTATTAACATCAGCAGACCCATGTATTTTTGTATACATGTACCTTTGTCTGCCTGGGGGAAACCAAACCTGAAAAGAACAACCACTGTCCAGCTCTTTCTCCCAGGATATTGTTTTAAACAAACACACCCACTAAACCTGGCCGGAGTACACCCATTTTACACAAAAAGCACTACTTTTGCATGGGCCGGAATTACCACAAACAAGTCTTCAATGTCAACAAGTTACACATGTTTACAAACTACATGCTCTCCCCTGTCAACTTCAGTCAAATAGTTGCCATTTTACAGCTGTCTGCCATGAAATAATCAGTCAAACAGCAGACTACTTGCGCGGACAAATGTCCAGATTTTGAACAACCAAATGGGAAGATAACTGTGATGTGTGTCCATACTACTTTACATTTGATAATTGTCACGTATAGCTGGGATTCCTCTCATTCAGCAGAAAGACTTCTTAAATTTGCACTCCGACATACACTGCAACACTTACCATGGACTTTGATTAATTAACTAATATTTAATGACACCATGGTTGAACTAACTGCAGAAGTAAAAACAACCCCAAAACAAACAACTTATATCATATAACTGATGCATTAATAATAACAATGTAACAAAACCCAGCTTCATTAATATAATATGTACACAGAATTTTAGAATAAATGTATATTCAATTTAAATTAAAAATTATGTAATTACAAGGTAAAATATACAATTTGTACATGCACATGTAATATGCAAGTGACTGCAGTTTTCTTATGTCATAATATTGTAGTGGAAGTATTTACCTGATAAAAAAGATGTTTTCCGATTTCCTCAATGCTGCGTTCTGCGTTGTGTTGCTGGAGAAGTAATAGTTGGCGTAGGAAGGACGTGTGTATATTGATGAGATCATCCAAGCGTGGAAAGAGTCTGTCCACCTGTTCCTCAGTGTACTGGAGCTCGTCAAGCACACCTTGACAGAACATCTACAAATACAAGTTTCCATAAGTCATCAATAAATACATTAAAACAAAAAAACATTAAACAAATTTAAATAATATTCTACAAGGCATCTATAGACAAAACTTTATGTTATGTCAAGTTAGGTCATAGGGCTTCTGAGCAAGCTGTTGTAGCGCATGCCTGTCATGGACGCAGGTGTCGACTTGGCCTATGTCAGCTCCTTCGTCCAGGACAGGAAAGGGCTTGAACTTTACATGAGACATAACATCTATATATATATATATATATATATATATAGAACATAATAGTAATAATAATAGTAATACTTCCTATAAGACATCTATAAATAACAATATTCTATAAACAAATATCTATAACAGATAATACTTTCCAGATATATGCATCTATTAAAAAAACTACATTTCTACACATCTACACAAAGAACTTAAATCTTTTGATAAGAATCTAGATCTATAAAGAGAATATAACATTCTCCATAAGACAAGTATCTATAATAGAATAATAATACCTTTCACAAGATACATGTACAGTGTATATGTAAATACAGAAATACATGTACCTGCCTATCGAACACTTTAAAGACATCTATAAATACAACATACTTTCTAGAAAAGCAACAAACTGTTTACAAAATCAAAAAAAATAATTAAAAAAATAATAATAAAAAAAATAAAAAAATAGTGTTACCTTCTGCATAATTTTCAAGGATTTACAATATTCCTTTTCTGTCTGAATGAGTTCTGCAACAAAACAAAAAATACAACTATAAAATACTAATACAAATATTTTCAAGAAACATTTTGTTTTCAAAATTAGTGATATTTCTAGTCAAATTGAAAACTAATTAGCAACTACTGTTTAATGTTTTAAAATGATGTCGCAATCTATGAAACATGCGTACAGTGATACAGAACAAAAAGGTTCTCCAATCATGATGCTTGTTTTAAAACAGGAAAATCTACATGAAGCCACAAAACCTCCAGAAAAAATTAACAATCCATTTATAGAAGATTATATTTTCTGAATAAAGAAGAATTGGCTACTGTTCAGAACCCAACATATGGCCTTTCACTTCAATATACTTCCACAATTGCTACTTAATTTAACTCTTGAAGTTTTACAGTGCTACTGATCATCAATTCATTCATATACTTACCTTTGTTAACTGGTGTATTTCAGAGCTTGTGTCATCAAACATTTACGAACTGACAACAATTAATGTTTGGTTCATGCAAGTATGAACCAAAACAAACCGCATAGCAGGTCATACTAAAGTGTGCACATCAGATAGTCACTCTAGACAATTACTGAATTGTTTTTATACTCTGCAAATGATGCCATGTGATGACAATTTATTAAAAGGTAATTATTTCATAATTAAATCTACTAGAAGACTATTATTCCAGTATTCCCCAAGTAATGACAATTTAACAAAAGATAACTGTTCTTATAAGATTTTTCAAGTCACAACTCATTCCACTAAAAGATTGTAATTGCAGTATTCTCTACATGATTCCCACAGACTACAAGACGACTGCTACATCAACCTACCCCAGATTGTGTCTTGTCTTTTGATTTCTTTTGTACTCATCTTCTTCAAAATCTACAATCATAACAAAACATTCAGTACTTTCAATAGACTGTACATTTAAGAATGTTGTCAAATGAAAATATAGATGGTGTCGATATATTAACAGTAACAATGAGGTAACACTGACATACTGCAGTGTTTGGCCATTCCATTTAACATGCACTAATATATACATACATAAAATGTAGGTGGTAACAATAAACCAAGGTTTATTGATTTAGGATATAGTTTACAAGAAATAGAGCTAAACAAGAAAACTTAACATAGGAGATAAATGCAAATGTCGATTCAACATTGCCACAGCTGGAAAAGTAATACCTATATCTACATGTAAGAAATGTTTACTGCGATTGCAAAAACACAACAACCCCAGAACAAAGCATGCACTGTTTGAAGAGTCTTTCACTATAAGCATAACAGTACATGTTCAGGAATATAGAGATGTAATAAACACTTCTTCTTGTTGTTCAAGTCTCAAACATACATAGTTAAGAAACACAATTGTTTTTTTCAATATCCAAATCTCAAGTAAGAGTGTTTTTTCAGTCAAAAACACAGGGATGAAAATTAACTTGGGACACAAAAAAAATGAAAATAGAAAACACTTTCAAGCATTATTAAAATTTAGAATGCCCAACAAAATATGGTAGGCTACATTTGTGATCTCTGGAGATAAAATGTTCATTATGTGTTGGTACCTTGCGGTCGACGGTGGAGCTCCACGTTTCTGGCTCATCCACGTCCAACATCAGGTCTGGCTCATCCTCAAAGATGGACGCCTCATGGGGAGCTGCAATAGTAACAGTGTTAGAACAGTGAACAGGCATGTGATTCAAACATTTCTAAACAAACTGAAAATGATACATGCATGCTGAGTGCAGAATACAAGGAAAATGAATGAAAGGACAAACATTTTTAAAGCGGAATTCCACTAATTAGCGGAATAATCACATGCTTGAGTGAAACCTGACTAACTCAGACCCTGAAATTACCAGAATCCTGTCAAAACAGGCAGAGGTTCATGGTCCAGAATTTTCTAAATTTTAAAATGCAAAACTCTACACACAGAATCCTGTCTAAATTGGATAAATATTACATGTACATTTGATTTTTTAATTAGTGTTCTACTGATTTGACTAATTCAGTGGAGATTTCATGAACCCTGTAAAAGGTCATACAAATATCAATTAATACAGCAGTAATATACAAAATATAAGTCAACAACAAATGTAACAAGAATGAACCAATCTGGTCTAAGACTATATCCACACTGATTAAAATGACCTTTATACATTTAAAGTGTGTACCTGAAGCTACATCAAGGGATTCCAGGGACTCGGAAATAGCCTTCTCAATGCTGAAAGAAAACACAATAACAACATTTCAAATTAAAACTGAATCAGTACATTTCAAGATTCTTTGTTGTGTTTACACATGACATTCAGTATTAAAGATATATTAGTCTGTTAGACAAAATCTCAAACATCCGTTCACTCAGAAAAAAAAGACTATGGGTGAAAATCACAAACTACTCATTCAGGAGAACAACAATCTTTCTACTGGGTACTCTAAATAAACTAGATGAAAAATAACCTCAAGTTTACTTAAAACTAATTTACCAGCCTAATAATATCTAGTTTTAATTTAATAATAAATCTAAAGTTTACTTAAAACTACTTCACCTGACCAATAATATCTAGTTTTAATTTAATTTTTTTTAATAGAATGCTAATAAATCTAAAGTTTATTAAAACTACTTTACCTGACCAACACTATATTTGTTTTCATTATTACTTGTTAACAAAATGTTAATAATTCAGAGATCTTCAAATTAGTAAGATGCACAAGTGAATGTTCCTGTGGCGAAATGACACCATTCAGTAACATTACACATTGGGAAGAAGTACTAATGAAATTACAGTTTCATAATGATGTCACAATTCCTGCGTTATGCGCACCCCCATCCTGAATGAGCTCATACAACCAAACATAGAGACGAAATCAAGCTGTGTATATATATTTGTCAATGATTCTAACAATAGTTGGGGCAGTCAAACAATAAATGCTTGTTAGGCAATACATGCTGGCTATATTTAACGACAGATTTTTATCAGGTTTCATCTGTAGCATCCTTCTTATTAATTCAATGATTAAAACCAACAATGATATAATTGTTCTTACACATATTTCCTGTTCACTTTTCGGTTTCAACATAATTACTCATATTTTATTATTATCTTTTGTTTAAGTATTTGCGAAAAATAAATATAACTATTAATTTTTGTTAACGCTGTTAGTTAATGAGACCATTAATAAACAAACATTTGGTGGACCTGTTAAAAATATATGTTGTTTTTAATATACTGTATACAATTTCCATGTATTATTTAACTTATATTTAGTAGTATAAAACATGTTTATGATTGGTCAGCTTGTACCGCGTCAAGCTTTCTGCCAGAATATAACTTGAAGGTACTTAATAAAAACAAAACAGATGATACACGTAAGTGACCTTATTAGGTTGGTACGTGTTTGAAAACTTTTGAAAGACACTCACTTTGATTGGCCAATCTGGCAGAAACCATGTCAGAGTAATACAAGACACTCCCTTTGATTGGCCAATCTGGCAGAAACCATGTCAGAGTAATACAAGACACTCACTTTGATTGGCCAATATCTCCTGAATCTACAGAGTCCACTTCACATTCTTCATTTATTGCTCTGATTAAAACATTAAAATAAAACACATAACTAAAAACCAAAACGAAATGACAAATTACAAAATAACCAAAATAAACAAGAGGAATTCACTACAAATAATATCTATGTTCTAATAAACAGCAAGTTACACATGTAAGTTTAACAGCTATAAATACACATTATACAGAAATAGTCATCAGTCACTCAGATGAAACTAAAACTAGATTATTTTTGTAAATGATGGCATACATGTAGCACAAAATACTTATTTTTAATACTAAAATGGGAAAAAAGAAAAAGAATCTATCTACACGAAACTGCACTGCATAACATGAAGTATGGTATAAAACATGTACGTAGAACTACATATACAGTAGATAATCAAGTATACATGTAAAGTGACATGGGCTAAATACACACTTGTAGTCATAAAGGTTTATGTGACGGTCAGATTGACTGAAGTAATCTTTAAAGCTAATGTAAAACAAAACAATTATTCTACTTTCTTATAACTTAAGCAATAATCAATTAACATTCAAAGGAAAACTTCTCTTGAAATGAATTTATTGTGAACAACATTTTCAATGCTAAATCTTACAGTGAGAATCATTTACTCAATGCAAAATAATAGGTCAACTTACTCAAAGTTAAGCAGGGAAAATTATTTACTCAATGTTAAATCTTACACACAGTGAAAATTATTTATTTGATGTTAGACAGTGAGGTTAACTTACTCAATGTTAAACAGGCAGTATTGAGATCAACTTATTCAATGTAAAATCTTAGACAGTGAGACCAACTTACTCAATGTTAAACTGACAGTGGCATCAACTTACTCAATACTAAACAGACAGTGATAGTATTAAGATCAACTTACTCAATGTTAAATCTTACATACAGTAAGATCAACTTACTCAAAAGTTAAACAGACAGTGATATAAACTTACTCAATGTTAAACAGATATAAATTTACTCAATGTTAAACAGACAATGAGATCAACTTATTCAATGTTAAACGGACAGTGAGGTCAACTTACTCAATGTTAAACACAGTGAGATTTAACTTACTCAATGTTAAACAGACAGTGATATAAACTTACTCAATGTTAAACAAACAATGAGATCAACTTGTTTAATGTTAAATCTTACAGACAGTGAGATCAACTTATTCAGTGATAAACACAGTGATATCAACTTACTCAATGTTAAACACAGTGAGATTTAACTTACTCAATGTTAAACAAACAATGAGATCAACTTGTTTAATGTTAAATCTTACAGACAGTGAGATCAACTTATTCAGTGATAAACACAGTGATATCAACTTACTCAATGTTAAACACAGTGAGATTAACTTATTCAATGTTAAACCGACAGTGAGGTCAACTTACTCAATATTAAATATTACACACAGACAGTGAGAATAACTCAAATGTTAGACGGACAGTGAAAACTTACTTGATGTTAAATCTTGCACATGGACAGTGTGAATAATTTACTCAATGTTAGACAGTGAGATCAACTTACTCAATGTTAAATCTTGCATACAGTAAGATCAATTTACTCAAAAGTTAAACAGACAGTGATATAAACTTACTCAATGTTAAACAGACATCAATTTACTCAATGTTAAACAGACAATGAGATCAACTTGTTTAATGTTAAATCTTACAGACAGTGAGATCAACTTATTCAGTGATAAACACAGTTATATCAACTTACTCAATGTTAAACACAGTGAGATTAAATTACTCAATGTTAAATGGACAGTGAGGTCAACTTACTCAATGTTAAACAGACAGTGATATTAACTTACTCAATGTTAAACAGACAGTGAGATTAACTTACTCAATGTTAAACAGACAGTGATATTAACTTATGTTAGACGGACAGTGAAAACTTACTTGATGTTAAATCTTGCACATGGACAATGAGAATAATTTACTCAATGTTAGACAGTGAGATCAACTTACTCGATGTTAAATCTGCCCGGAATCTGCCAGAAGTGCATGAAGCTGGTTGGAGTAGGGGGAGAGCCATACAAGCTGGGGAGCAACACAACATGCAGTTAGATCATGCACAAGGGACAGCCATGTTGGAAATACATCACTCAGTGAACATGCTATTAAAGTGTGAACTGTGCACTAATCTGTACGACAGTGTTTACAACAAGGAAATAGTAACAGCAGGGCTGTCTCCGAGTGTGAAAAATAGTTCACCAAATTGTCTATCAAACTTAAAAATGTTTTAAGAAATCTAAAGTCATGTTTAAAAATTGTCAATTATTACATGAAATTATTTCACAAAATCAAAATAACATTAGCCAACTGGTTTCGAAATTTACAGTTTGTGAATTAGGTGAGTGCCAGAGATAGCCCTGTACATACTACAACGAATGGCTGTCACTTCGCAGGTTAAAATTATGAGGAATACATGGATATATACTGAACAACAAAAGAAACACAAATAAATATTTTAATTTATTTAACATTATTCAGATTGAATCGGTGGACCCACTGGGCTATTTTTCGTTCCAGCCAGTGCTCTACAGCCAGTGTGACTAAGGCCATGGTATGTACTATCCTGTCTGTGGAATGGTGGATATAAAGATTCCTCGCTGCTAACTGAAAAAGAGTAGCCCATGAAGTGGAGACAGCGGGTTTCCTCTCAATATTTGTGCGGTCCTTAACCATATGTCTGATGCCATATAACTGTAAATTAAATGTTTTGAGTGAATCGTTAAATAAAACATTTCCTTCATTCTTTTCATATTAAAATGATCAATGTCTTGAGGATGTTTTATGGCTATTTTGACTAGTATACTTAATTTTATCGTGAAAAGGAAAATATATATTACATATTTGCACTTCTGTTGTTGGTTCAGTATACTTAAAGCCACTGACCTTAGTTGTTATATAGGCAGTGTAAATTATTTCCAGCTATTAAAGGTTTTTTTAAAAGATTAAATTAAACAATACTTGTGACTTATTGCTTTTAAATGATCCATTTTGGCATATCCAGTGTGCTTTCTGGATGTCCGTGTATTTAGCTGATATATATTTTATGTGAAACAAAGAAGGTATGTAGCTCGGAAACCAGGGTCAGTGGCTTTAATTAATAATATAACACATTAGACAAGCAGATAGTAATACTAGTAGTTAGAGCAACTTGTCTTAGTATGCTGAAAAGTTGCAGTGGTAATACTATCATCTTGGAAGTTGTTGTTGTTTTTAAAATCATCTGGGAAGATGCTATAATATGAACTACATGCAAGATGAATGTGTCCAAGGTATTTCACGAAAATTACATTTATTTGACCGATACAAAGTCTAGTTTGATTTCACATTTTTAAATTTGCCAAACTGTCACTTTAATATATCGTGACAACTTCAGTTAAACACCAACTTGATATTATATATTTGCACTACTCTTGACAAACATTAAACAATATTACCTCATAAATTTGCATGAATGAAACAATTGTTTTGTTTTTAAAGGGACATACCCTAGTTTTTAAACATTAAGACATAGTTTTGACTATTAAAGGCGTTTTTTGATAACTGAAATCATACTTTACTTACATTTTATTGTTTAAAGTATCCATTTCCGTACATTCGAAGTGTTTTTGGTCATCCTGATGTTTTTTAATATCACAAAATGCATTTCTCATATTTTTAAAAAGGTACGTGCCTCTGAGAAGTAACAGTTGTGTAGTCAAGTTTTATTCTATTTTAGAGGGTATTTCACCATTTCAAAGTCAAAGACTCATGTT
>JAECMU010002171.1:0-12950 GCA_016106625.1 Dracogyra subfuscus | reverse complement strand
CGCACAATAAACTTGTGCAATAAATAGGAACGAAAAAAACGTATGTGAAGTTCTGTGTATTTAGTTGTGGATAGGAATGGAAAATATTCCTATGGTTCCACCAGTAACACTTGGACAATAGCACCAATCACCAAGCAACATCCTGCTCTCTGTGGGTTCACTCCCATTTGGTCTAAATGACACTTGTTTGAAACAGTTACATAGTTAATTGTATAAATGGAGGAGTGACAGTTACCTACATTTGGACAAGCCAATATTTGGAAGAAGAAAAAGGAAGGCAGGAAATGTTTTATTTACAGTTATATGGCATTGGACATATGGTCAAGGACCACACAGATATTGAGAGAGGAAATCTGCAGTCGCCACTTCATGGTCTACTCTTTTCGATTAGCAGCAAAGGATCTTTTATGTGCACCATCCCACAGACAGAATAACACATACCACAGCCTTTTGATATACCAGTCATGATGCATTGGCTGGAGAGACAAATAGCCCAATGGGCACAACAATGGGGATCAATAAAATAATAATAATAATAACAGGAATTGGGTGAATTTTATTTTAATTTTTATTCCATCCTCCGATATTGCCTCCTTAAAAAAAAATCAGTAATTCTAAAAAAAAAAAAAAAGTGTGGCTATTCTGACCCGTATAATAAAATGTTATTTGTAAGAGCTGAGGTAAAATTTGGCCCTCACAGAAACATTTAGTCACATGGGTTGGAACTGGGTTGCAGTAGTGATAGATTCTATTAATATCAACAGAATAACAAAACCAAGTTGAAGACATTAGAATAAAACATTTAAATAAAATTATTAGAAAATAAAACATTATAAGGAACATTTTAAGTAAACTTTTAATGAATAATACTAGGGGTGTCACGATACACCTACCTACCTCACGATACGATACGTATCACGATATCTACCTCACGATACGATACATATCACGATATCTACCTCACAATACGATATATATCACGATATCTACCTCACGATACGATACGTATCACGAAACTTGATTCACAGCATTTTGTTTCCCATAAAATAAGAAGTTGAAGCTTAGTTGCAATAATTTAAGAAATAAGAAATAAACATGATAAAAATGAAACACAGTTTTATTGTAGGAATACTGTTACTACTAGATCACAGGAATAAATATTGTAATTCTATAAGGTGTTTTTTTTTTAAATTATTGTTTTAATATAAATAAATAGCAGTGATAATTAATGTTAACTTAAATTAATCATATTTAATTATATTTATTAAATTTATTCTAGGACACAGTTGCCATTGGCCAAGTCTATCTCGTTTTATCAAATGCTTTAAGCTAACACATGCACACATAAAAATAGCAATGGACTATTTCACTACAGACTACATAAATTTGACATACACTGGGGCTATGCAATTAAGCGGATTTGTATATTGATTGTAAAAAAAAATCTATATAGGTGTACCCTTGTTACCAGCATTTTACTCCACAAACATACATAATTAACTAACACAGGTATGTTTATATAGCTAATTGGTCTTTTCTTGGTCTTATTGTGACATATGATTTTAACATTGTTAACTCTGGGCCAGAGTCTGGCACTTCCCTTATGTTATTTTGGCAAAAGAGGATCAATTTTTTTTTATGCCTACAAAAATGTCATTTAACAGGAGAAACTGTCTCCTGCACAGGATGTCAGGAGATTTGATCAAATACCAAGAGACTCCTGCCAAATCCTGGAGGGTGGACAGGTCTGCCATTTTTAATTTGACTCATTATAGTTCCCAAATAGTCCATTTAATATGCAGATATATAAGACCAGGCTTGGGATTTTTGAAGCTATCTTAGTGCTATAAAATCTTAAAACCATTGTAGGCTATTATGACATCACCATAGCACACGACATAGAAACATCATAGCTTAAATTAGTTTTTAACGTTACAATTTCATAGCTCTAAGATGGCTTTGAAAATACGGGCCCGGGATGTTATCTCAAGCAATAACTGTTTTTTAAGACCAGCTGACACATTAACCATGTTAGGAGTTAAATGTAACAGACAATACTCTCTCATGCTGTATGGGGTAATCAAAGGCAAAGCAGAAAACAAAATCAATATTTGACCATAAAGCACAAGTCGTCAAGGAACCCATTCAAAGTTAATTTATAAAAAGGCAAAGCTAATGGTGCCCTCTCAGCCATGATGATTTATAAACCACTGCCAATTTTACCAAGTCACTGAAATTACCTTTCTCAGTCAATTGCAGTTGATAAAAATATCTTTAAATTGCAACTTCAGACAGCATTGACCAGCAATGACCTGATCACTTTAAAAAAACAAAAAGTGTTTTCCAGCTTAGATGGTGCATATAACAGATCCCCTGCTGCTAATCGAAAAAGAAGCCCATGAAGTGGTGACAGCAGGTTTCCTCTCTCAATATCTATGTGGTCCTTAACAACATATCTGATGCCATATAACCGTAAAATACAATGTGTTGAGTGCGTCATTAAATAAAACATTTCTTTCTTAATTTTATCCAGCTTAGATGTTAATATATTAAGATGAATATTCATGGTTGGGGTGCAGAACACCTCATACCATCATCCATTTATTATGTTTTTATCAATTTCTCTTTGTGCAAAAAGACCAGAACCAGTCAAATTTCTAATACTGTAAGTAAAATTGCTTATTTGAAAATTTAAAACACGTTTTTGTTTTATTTACAGATTTTCTGAACATTTTAAACAAGTTTTTTTCTGAAAGCCATGTTTGTATATATTTACTTTCATGCTCATATCCAATTAAGGTTCAAGCAGGCTGTCCTGGGTACATACCTCAGTTATCTAGGCTGTTTGTTCAGAACAGTGTGTTAGCGGTTAGTTGTTAGTTCATTCCCAGTCTGGAGTTCACTGTGGTAAGATGTATTTGTTTCGCCTATGCACACTGCACATGCTTTCATGTGCTTGACTTGGGAATCTTCCATTTTGTTTTGGTTTTGTCAGTGAAATGGGATTTTTTACTGGGATACTGGGATGCACTACCAGGTTGGATACATTTTTAGCAAGATTCCTTGCCTCCAAATACTTTTTATAGCTGACTTTTGATGACAAGTTTTTCCACGACTCATATGACACACGCTCTGCAGAATGCAACAGTTGTTCGCATTTAGTCACTTCATGTCCAAGCCTATCCTAGCAGCACTGGAAGATTGACTGCCCAACACTAAGAAGAAATAGGAAGCAAGGTCAGTCCCTACTACTCTTTTCTGGACTTTACTTTGTTTTATACTGGTACCATCTCATATCCTCCTGAGCCGGGGCCCATCTGTACCACTATACCAAACATGATTCCCTTGTCTGATACTCTCATTCAGACAGATCCAGCTTCTCAAGATCTGTATTTCAGCACAGCACTACACCTTCCACATCTAATGATTATCAGATTAGGGGTTTTCTTGATGGGATGCAACCTATTCCATCCCTAGAAGCTTTGCACCTTATCAGAATATAAACTTTTAGACCTTCATTCAAATTTTGAAGTTGAAATTAATTTTTAATTTTTTAAATTAAATAATCCAATCCTCTCGTCTTTTTTTCTTTTATTTATTTTTGGACTATACAAATTATATAAATATTCATCCAAGCAGTCAGTTCCTTTTTATAGGCCGGTTAATATGTTATCTTATCCAATCTAATCTGGGGCAGGAGATAGCCCAGTGGTAAAGAATTCGCTTGATGCATGGTTGGTTTGGGATCGATCCCCATTGGTGGGCCCATTGGTCTCTTTCTGGTCACAGCCAGTGCACCACGACTGGTATATCAAAGGCTGTGATATATGCTATCCTGTTTGTGGGATGGTGCATATAATAGATCCCTTGCTGCCAATCAAAAAGAGTAGCCCATGAAGTGACAACAGTGGGTTTCCTCTCTCAATATCTGTGTTGTCTTCAACCATACGTTTGACACCATAAAACCATAAATAAAATGTGTTGAATGTATCATTAAATTAAAAAAAATAAAGAAATGCTTTATTTAATGACTCACTCAACACATTTTATTTACGGTTATATTTTGACAGACATGGTTAAGGACCACACAGATTTTGAGAGGAAACCCGCTGTTGCTACTTCATGGGCTACTCTTTGTGAATAGCAGTAAGGGATCTTTTATTTGTGCTTCCCACAGGCAAAATAGCACAAACCATGGCCTTTGTTGAACCAGTTATGGATCCCTGGTCAGTGCAAGTGGTTTACACCTACCCATTGAGCATTGATTAGCACTGACTCAGGGTTTGGAGTCAGTATCTGGATTAAAAATCCCATGCCTCAACTGGGATCCAAACCCAGTACCTACCAGCCTGTAGACCGATGACCTAAACACAACACCACCGAGGCCGGTACCACGTCATTAAATAAAACATTTCCTTCCTTTCAATCCAATCCAGTTGTTAGTTGTTAATGGTCAGTGAAGTGGTTTTACACCTACCCAATGAGTCAATCCAATCCAGTTGTTAGTTGTTAATAGTCAGTGAAGTGGTTTTACACCTACCCAATGAGTCGTTAACTCACTCTGGGTCACAAGGAGCTGGGACTGCGAAGAGAACCCAGTACCTACCAGTCTTAAGTCTGATGGCTTAACCTCTCCACTACCGAGGTTGGTAAAAGCCATGATTTTAGATATACATGTAGCCTTTGAAATATTCCTTTCTTTTCTGTTAATCCATTGTAAGGTTTTGGTTAGCAGATATAGGGGAACAGGGGATAGGGGACAGTCCCCCTCCTAAATTTTGCGACAGTTATAATTTTATTATATATTAATTTTCATTTATTTTTTATCATCCCCCCCCCCAAACCTCCCCCAAAGTTCCCTTAGCTTCATGTTATTGCCCCCCCCCCCGGAATGGATTTTCTGGATCCACCACTGACAATGTATAATTATTGTGAAATGTTCACGGACTGCACTTCTCCATACACCTACCGGTATTATCGGGTAGTGCATCTCCATGACAATAAATAATCACACATGCAACTTCAGGTCAGAGCTATAATGCAGGAGTCCTATAAATTAGTATAATGTGTCACGCTGTTTCAGTTTATTAGCATCTACATGTACATTAGTCAGTGGAATGGGATCTATAGTGCTCTCAAAAATGGAATAAAAATGATTTTTGTCAATTATTTCTTACATATTAAACAGACAAGTAAATATTTTGTAAAAATCTATTTAATTAGGGTCTACCTAATTTAATATTTACTTGTTTTGGCTCTCATTGATGTACAAGGTGGTGTTTTCTCTTAAAATTAAAGGAAATATGTTAGTAAACAGGTGATTTAAACACATTTTGGTCAACATACTAGTATGTCAATTTCATTGCTGTTACTATATGTAAGGAACCGTTTCTGATGATGGTTTACCCCTATTCCTCTCCAAAACAAAATATGTGTAGACATTTATAAGTAACTTTTGAGCAAAACTGTCAGAAACCATTCTGGGTTTGTGATCTATTATACCGGTATTAAAGATGCTGTCTTAAAGTTGCATAGTGACAGCTATTGCAAATCATGTTTTTATTAAATTTTGCTCTAACATTTAAAGACTACACATTTAACTATATGCCCATAAATGATGATAGGAAATGATTTTAGTAGAAAATACATTTTTATTGGAGAATCTTTATCACAAACTGATGCTCACATATAACTTCTGATATAGCACCTTTAAGTTGTTACAAGCTAGTACAGGCCATCGGATTTCATGGTAACGATCGTTACCAGTAGCGTGTTAGTAGCGTGTCGGCAAAACCACGGAACCGAAATTTCGTTTCCCATGATTATTATGTCCATTAAAAAAATTATATATATATATATTATACAAATAATAATGTTTCTCATATAAAACTACTGGAGATAGTTTTCAACACAATCACGACACCCGATTCGGATTTTAGTGTTCGCTATACTTTACAGTGTTCAGGTAAACCCGAATCGGAGTTCGACAACGTGCTCAAACCAAACCAGTCCAAAAATTGTAACATTGAAATCATGGCATCTGCTGCAAAGAATAATTGATCCATATGTATATTGCACATTTGAACCAAAATCACTGGCGCTAATTATTTGTAGTGTCACTGTTAAATTTATGGAACTAAATGACAAAAATAATTAACCTTTTATTACTGTCACTGAAGTTGACAAATTTATTGCCGATGTCATGCACGCACTTGAGTACTGAAGGTGACAATCGAATAAGCTCCACTATTTCCTGTCTTTTCATTAAGGGCGGAAATGACGTAAACTATTATATTTATGTAGCTGTCACTACAGCATACATATGTAATGTGGAGGGGAACGGGCGCGGCTGTGTTGAAAATACTGAGTTTGAAAACGTGTCTCTTTGCACGGGTAGCTTTGGCAGACCCAACCTTTTCAGCCCAGAACTGACCGTAATGCAAACAGATTGATGCATCTTTTGTTCAGCACTCACCATGAGTCAGTGTATATTTGTGATGGTGCAAATGGCCAGTTGGGGACGTGGTGATTTTCAGAACTACTGGGCATGATTAAACTTATTAACATATATAATAATTTTCAGTGATGAATCTCTACATTTAGTTTATTCAAGGACAGACACAAAGCCTCGGAACAGTCGGTTGGCTGGATTGGAACTTTTATTTGATGTAAAATAAAAATTAAAAAACACATATCATCAAAATGATTGGGTTATAGGCTGTTCCAATAAAGGTCACAAATCTCCTGTTTACTGATATCTTTATTTTAATTCTGATAGTAAACACCACCTTGTACATCAATGAGAACCCAAACAAATAAATATTAATTAGGTAGAGGGTATCATTAAATAGGTATTTACAAAATATTTACGAAATAAGGGACAAAAATAATTTTTATTCCATTTCCAACACTACTTTAGTTCAGTTCATGGAGCATTCACTGAAGATGCTTGGAGTCATAGGATCAAACCTCTTTGACAGACCTTACATGTATTTAAAAAAAAAAAAATTGGGGGGATCGAGGGGTGTCCCAAAAGAGAATTATAAAATATTTATTGCTCATAATAATAAATACTTTATTTGATGAGAGTAACACAACATGCACTAATGGAAACTGTATAGCAGGTTTCATCTGAATACTATGTGTCAGAATTATTAGATGTTTGGGGCAGGACGTAGCCCAGTGGTAAAGCACTCACTCGATGCACGGTCGGTTTGGGATCAATTCCCGTTGGTGGGCCCATTGGGCTATTTTTCATCACAGCCAGTGCATCACGACTGGTATATCAAAGGCCATGGTATGTGATATCCTGTCTGTGGGATGGTGCATATAAAAGAGTAGCCTATGAAGTGGCAACAGCAGGTTTCCTCTATTAATATCTGTGTGGTCTTTAACCATATGTCCGACACCATATAACCATAACTAAAATGTGTCGAGTGCGTCGTTAAATAAAACACTTCTTTCTTTTTTCTTTATTAGATGTTCAACATCCTTAGCTGATGGTTAAAAAGCCACCAGTCTGCTCTAGTAGTATCATTCAACAAACCATTTTAAGGGACAGAGTGGTTAGGTTTTTAAGTACATACTATCCCATTAACAGAAAAGCACGAATCACAGTCTTTGAGGCACCAAGCTGATTGGGATGGAAAAAAGCCTATGTCCATTGTCGGTGATCGATCCTCCAACCCATCACACCTCAGATGAGACTCAAAAGTGGCTAATATAAAAAACATTTTATCAGCCAAATATTAAATGCTGTATAGCCACTTTGAGAAAAAAATGAGTGACTGGCTAATTCGGCACTGAAGAGGGTGAGCCCTGTGAGTACTCTACTGCTGAGGATTGGGATATAGCTCAGCCTGAGGTGCTCGAGTCGCAGGATCAAATCACCTCAGTGGATCCAGTCGACAGGTGTTTTTTTTCTCTCTTATTCTAACCAGTGCACCACAACTGATCAAAGGCTGTGATATGTGCTTTCCTGTCTTGTACATATAAAAAAATCCCTTGCTGGATTAGGAAACACATGCAGCAGGTTTTCTCCGACATATGTCGGACATACAATAGCTGATGATTAATTAATCAATATGCTCCAGTGGGTAATTAATTATATCGGCGTCGGACATATGGTTATGTAGAGAAAAAAAACCAGTGGTCAGCTGACGGGGATCGATCTTAGACTGACCGCGCATCAGGCGGGCACTCTACCACTGGGCCATGCTGCCCGCTTGCACTTAGTTGTGCTGGTGCTAAATATGCTTTTACGTTTCCAGTTGAAATAAGAACAGGGCAACAGCCTTCATCCTAACTGTCAGCTAATGCAAAAGTAATATACAGTGATCAATGTGACAATAATGTGAAATCAATAAACATGCATTAAGGTGCTTTTCAAAATGGCAAATTGAAAACAGGCTGACACTTCACCATTGACTCAGTCTTTGTATACAATTTATATGTTAACTTACTACAATAATTGTTATTCTTTTAGATTTTCCATTTTGAATTCATTGATGTACATTATATTTAGCCATGGTTAAGTATACTGTCCTAACTATAAAAAAAATTAGAGTTTGTATGGAAAGCTAATATGGTGTCTGTTTCGTAATTATAGCAAGTATATAGAATTTATCTGCTGAAATAATATCACGAGTATCCTGTATTAGCTATCAATCATGTTACTTACAAAATTATCCAGTATTTAGTGGAAAGCTTCAAAAAAATTAAGAAAATGCATGGTATACATTGATGTTATTTTTTTAAATCTCAACACATATGGGTTATCTTGATGTATTAATATTTATTTAGCTATGTCAGTCCATTCCATGTTATTGCACTCAGCAGTACAAAAAGTCTACAAAGACTTAGACACAGTAAAAGTCAAAATTAGTTTTGTTTAATGGCACCACTAGAGCACATTGATTTATTAATCATCGGTTGTTGGATGTCAAACATTTGGTAATTTTGACATATAATCTAAGAGTAAATCTGCTACATTTTTTCATTACTAACAAAGGATCTTTGATATTCACCATCGCACAAACAGGATAGCACACACCACAGCCTTTGATATACCAGTCATGGTGCACTGGCTTGAACAAGAAATAGCCCAATAGGCCCACAAATGGGGATCAATCCCAGATCAAGTGTGCATTAGGTGAGTGCTTAACTGCTGGGTTACACCTAGATACGATAATGTAGCACTGACATTGACCAGTCTTCCGAGACATAGGCAAAAGGTTTCCATTACAATACTGTAACTAGGTTACGCCCTGACACTAAACAGTTTGTCATGGCTACAGAAGGTATTGCCAGTTGTTTTTGTATTGCAGTCTATAGTGGAATGCATAAATGCGTGAAAATCAATTATTATATTAAAAATATATTCATTTAATAAATTATAAGGCCTACAATTGTTAGACGTGTTGATACATTTAAAATGTTTGAAAGAAACACATTTTATTTACAGTTATATGGCATCAGACATATGGTTAAGGACCACACATATTTTGAGAGAGGAAACCCGCTGTCGCCACTTCATGGGCTACTCTTTCCGATTAGCAACAAGGAATTTTTTATATGCACCATCCAACAGACAGGATAGCACATACCACGGCCTTTGATATACCAGTCGTGGTACACTGGCTGTGACAAGAAATAGCCCAATGGGCCCACCGACGGGGGATCGATCCCAGACCAACTGCACATCGAGCAAGCATTGTACCACTGAGCTACGTCCCGCCCCAAAATGTTTGAAATGCTTGCAAACTGAGACTGTCACATTTTTTCAAAACAAATTGATCAAATAATGCCACGACTTGGGCAGATCTCTCTTGGGGACTCATCAAGTCAGCTTACATTAACAAAACCTACAGCCATAGCAGGCTAAATGTTCATCTATATAATTCATAGAATAAATTATTTTAAAGTTAAAGTTTGCTTTATTTAATGACACCACTACAGCACATCATTTGTACATTATGTTTTATGTCATGTATGTACATGCATATTCTATTTGTTGTATCTTTCTGTATGTAATGTAATTTTGTATTGTTTGTATCCGAGGGCATCAGGGAAGATTAACTGTGCTAATATACCCTCACTAAATAAATAATTTATTATCATTATTATTATTATTATTATTATTATTATTATTATTATTATTATTATTATTGGATGTCTCAGAGAGGAAACCTGCTACATTTTTCCATCAGTAGCAAAAGATGGTGCACTGACTGTAACAAGAATTAGCCCAATAGTCCCACTGACGGGGATCGATCCTAGACTGGCCACACATCAGGTGAGCACTTTACTACTGAGCTACATCCCACACCAAATTATTTTATGACTCAAATGAGCTAAAATGTCAAAGAAAATTGTTTTTTAAACACATCAAGTGATATATGTATACCTGAAGTTGTCCATTTGTAAAACCCAATAGTATGACACAAAACATTATGTCATGTAGTTTTGAGTGTTGTAATATACTGTCTAACGATATCAATATATAATTGTCCTGACATTATTTGATATATACAATGAATTAATCTCAAAACCATACCCTAATTAGACAAAAATTTCTATCAAAACTAGATACTCTATAAACTAGACATTCCCTATAACAGGACTTTTACTTGGTCTTGTAGTGTCCAGTTTAGAGAGGTTCACTGTAATTGTCTGTAAGACTACAACAAACTGCATCGATCATTGCTGGGGTTGTTTTTTTTTTGTTTTTTTTAACGACGCACTCAACACATTATAATTACGGTTATATCGGCGTCGGACATATGGTTATGTCGAGAAAAACCCCAGTGGTTAGCTGACGGGGATCGATCCTAGACCGACCGCGCATCAGGCGGGCACTGTACCACTGGGCTATGCTGCCCGCTGCATTGATCACTGCTTCATTTTCCCATATATCTAGTTGTTGGACCCTGGTGGGGATGGGAGGAAAGAGAGGACAGAGCCTAGTTGGGACAAAGGAAAATAGCAAAAAAAAGATAGAAATGTTTTATTTAACAACACACTCAACACATTTTATTTAGAGTTATATGGTGTTAGACATATGGTTAAGGACCACACATATTGAGAGTGGAAACCTGCTGTCACCACTACATATGGGCTACTCTTTTCAATTAGCAGCAAGGGATCTTTTATATGCACCATCACACTGACAGGGTAGTACATACCACATCCTTTGATATACATCTACCAGTCGTGATGCACTGGCTGGAACAAGAAATAGCCCAACAGACCCACTGATGGGGATTGATCCCACACCAACTGTGCACCGAGCGAGAGGCTTACCACTGGGCTGCGTCCCGCCCCCAGGAAAATAGAGGATTGAACCTGGTGGGGATGGGAAAAAACAGAGGATTGCATGACCCTGCATAGCCTTATTGTAAGGTCATATTTTAATGTAGGTTTCCAAACTTGTTTTGTACATGTGGAAATCTCTCATTTCACTGACAAATGTAAACGCCTTCTCCTTTCCTGTTTTCGCCATGTAGTTTCAAGGCTTAGTGGTTTTCTAATTATCAGGCTGGACACATGCAAGCTACAGATTAAACACTTTTCATTTCCTCCATTTACCAGTATGTTTACAAAAGAAAATTATGGTATAAAATATTTACCACTATAAACACTTTTGAGGCAAATGATTTATTCATGAAACCCTCACTTCCATGGATCCTTCACGGCAATATGAGTAAAAGATCAGTGAGAATCTTAATGGTCACGTGTCTACCAAAGGAAATCTAATGTATCTAATATCTGTCAGAAAGTGTGCTGGCAATAATCCATCAATTACGCCCGGCACATCTAAAGGACATCATATCAGTCAAGTTAAACAGCACATTGTATAGTTTTTGATTACGAATCGATATCCACCAATCACCATCATTAGAGCATTTCCATCAGGGCAAAGAGAGCATTCTGTATGAAGACGGGGAAAGAGAGTGACTGACATCCCAGGATGGTTTAAGCTGTGGCTTTTAGACCATCTAATTATCATGTTGTAATTGCAACATTTTATATAGACCGAGAAACAAAGTAAGGAAATACTTGGTATTGTAGACCAAATTTAACTAATATAGACTCAGATAAAGAAAAATAAGGGAACATGTGGTATTGTAGACCAAATTTAACTGATATAGACTGAGATATAGAAAGAAGGGAACACGGTATTGTAGACCAAATTTAACTGATATAGACTGATAAAGAAACAAGAACATATGTGGTATTGTAGACCAAATGTAACTGATATTACCAGGCTATAATAACTATAAAGAAATAATGGAACACTTGGTACTGTAGACCAAATTTAAAAGAAAAATCACGGAATATGTGATATTGTAGACCAAATTTAACTGATATAGACTGAGATAAAGAAACAAGGGAACATGTGATATTGTAGACCAAATTTAACTGATATAGACTGATATAGACTGAGATAAAGAAACAAGGGAACATGTGGTATTGCAGATCAAATTTAACTGATATAGACTGATATAGACAGATAAAGAAATAAGGGAACACGTGGTATTGTAGATAAAATATAACTGATATAGACTGAGATAAAGAAATAAGGGAACACTTGGTATGGTAGACCAAATTTAACTGATATAGACTGATAAAGAAAAATAATGGAACATGTGATATTGTAGACCAAATTTAACTGATATAGACTGAGATAAAGAAACAAGGGAACATGTGATATTGTAGATCAAATTTAACTAATATAGACTGATATAGACTGAGATAAAGAAATAAGGGAACACGTGGTAATGTAGATCAAATTGAACTGATATAGACTGAGATAAAGAAATAAGGGAACACTTGGTATTGTAGACCAAATTTAACTGATATAGACTGAGATAAAGAAACAAGGGAACATGTGATATTGTAGACCAAATTTAACTGATATAGACTGAGATAAAGAAACAAGGGAACATGTG
>JAECMU010002164.1:5984-23916 GCA_016106625.1 Dracogyra subfuscus | reverse complement strand
GACCAACATTCCCAGGAGGACTGCATTTCCATTGGCTGCTTTTGGACTAGCCCGGAACAGCCCATAGTAGCTAGCCAAGAAAATGGGACCTTTACGTCAATGCCTGGACTGAGTGCACACCGCCTGTGTGTGCTAAATTGAGCTGCTGCTACTGTAACCTATAATCCATCGCCTCGAGGCTGTGAACTTGCCAGCATGCTGACTTAAATAGCTAGGCGTACAGCGCAGAACTGCATAGATCGTCTCAGCTGTAGGTTATCATTGGCAGCATACAGAGCCAACAGCCCCCGTTGTTGAACGTTGTAGAGCGTGGCGTTGGAAAAACCGCAAACCTTGTGTGATCTTAGTGAATGTTGAATGTACGGTGACACATACCTGATAAAGACTATTTCAAGAGCTGGAGGATGTATACAGCCAGTGGAACATGTTGCTGTCAAGATATTCTAACACTAGATTAGATACGGAGGCCTAGACTAGGGAAGAGGACTTCCTCCGGTTACTGTTAACTCACAGTTTTCTTATTTCCCCATTGTCAGGATCTGCTGTGGTTTCTTGTGTTTTTGGCAAAGTTCTGTGATCTCTCTCTCTCGCTGAGAGTTTGTTGATTCATTGACTCTTGGAACAAGAAGAGTCTTCGTTAGGATATTTTGGACAGTTGTTAAGTCTGTTGTATGAATGACATGCATGGAGCCTGGGTGCTACTTACATTGCATGGGGACACCTCAAAATGACTTCTGCTATCATCATCAGGTGTGCTGTGTTTATATCTTATTCTTACTGGCTTTTTCACTTTTTTGCTTTTTAACTTTCAGAATTTAGAATTCTGATTTGTCTAAATAAACTGTCAACCAGCAATATTCTTCTGGCTGAGCAGTAACTTATACTCTGACCGTCTTTCACAGATTATCATTATGCAATAGATTAATTGTATTATTTTAAAACCTGTTTAACATATACATTGTTCTTCTTAGTTTTTAAAGAACAGTCTTCTACTCTGAATAGGTAGCTTCCTACTGTGAAATTTAACAAATATTGTGAAATTTAACAAATACATGTACTGTGAATTTATGCATTTAACATAAATATAACTGTTTCACTTTGACCACATTTTACAGTACTGAAACGTTCAAACTGGGTTTAAACAGTCAACTGATAACTGTCATAAAGTGTTCTCTTAATTATATATAATTAAATATATGTGACTGTTTAATACAGGTCAATTAAACTGTTGTTTTTAAAAATCTGTGGTGGTCTTTTGATTTTATGACATTGCTTAATTCAATAGGAGAGTGTTCTGATGGATGTTTAACTAATTGTCTATCAACAAGAAATTAAATAAAACTTGACCATTTAAAAAAAATTATTATATATGTTTTAGATCTGGTGGATGTTTAACTAATTGTATATCAACAAGAAATTAAATAAAACTTGACCATTTTTAAAAATATTGTATATGTTTTAGATCTGGTGGATGTTTAACTAATTGTATATTAACAAGAAATTAAATAAAACTTGACCTTTTTTTAAAATATATTATACATGTTCTTGGTCTGGTGAATATTTGACTATTATACATGTATTAACAATTTTTTTTATAAAATTTCACCGTTTTTCAAATTTTATACATTTCTGTCTGCTGTTTGTAAAAACTAAAACTTCATCCATGTTTATGCTGATGTCTTTGTTTTTCACAGAAAATGGGAATAAAGGACGAGTTTCATCAGAAATCAATTCTGGTTTGCATTGACGAACTCTGTGGACAAAACCCAGACAATGTAAGTGATTCTGTTAGTTGTTACCTGTAGTAGATTGTTCCTTCATCTATCTCTAGTTTATTTACACATGGAAATTAGCATATTTTTTATCACTGTTTACAATTAGATAAAAAATTACATAACAATAACTCATTTTCATAATTTGTTTTTTATACATCATACATCTTTCTCATAATACATGTATACTGAATAGTAGATGTTCAAAGCTTTAAAATTCATGATGTACATTTGATAAATAAAATTATTTTAATTTATAACTTATTTTATTTTTATGGTTATCACCTAAAAAGAGCAAAAAAGACCCCAAAAAATCTAATTTCTTTTTCTGAAATATTTGTATTAAAACTTTCTTCATATTATTTCATTTTTAATTTAAAAACTGTTACTATTTTATTTTTGGTTGATTATCACATACATTTGCCACTTAATTGCTGATAGGTAAAATATTATTAAAATTTTAGTTTTTGTTACAGATAGGTGACTATAAAACAGTTGATTTAAAAAAAAAAAAAAAAAAATGTGTATGTGGTTCTCATTCTCTCTCTCTTCTCTCTCTCACTCTCTTTTTGATTAGTGACAGTTACTAACTTAACTGATAATTGTTTAGCAACTTTATTTGACATTTTAAAATTGTGTGGAAACATCCTAAACTTGCATAACGTGGTACTGACTTTTTTTTGTAACTAACTGGGTGGGTGGGGATTACAACACATACACTTTTTATAAACTTCACTTTATTCATGAGCTAAATCTGAATGAGAACAAGCAAGTCCCGTTCTGCTGTTATTTCCCCCCTGTGCACAGAGTGGTGTGAGATAAAATTATAGACTAGCCCAGAGCTGTCCTTGTTACTCAGGCTTATCCATTCATCAACCTACTTCTTTGACAGCTGGGGCTGGCATCACTCCAACATTGCATACATGTGTCACACTTTTCTGAGGCCTTTTTAGCCTGGCAATTTTTCCCTGCTTGTAGCTCACTGTAACCAAGCGGGTGTTTTTTTTCTTTCGTTTTTCTTTTAAAATGTTTTTTTCTTAAAATGGTGAAGATATGTAAATTGTAATGGAAGAAGAAAGGAAAAGAAATTATTGCTGACAGCTCACTACGTTCTAAAGTACGTGTACATCGTCCATTTTGTGTGGAGTGTAAGAGTTGTTACATGGTTTTGAGTAAAAGAAACAAAACTGGCTGTTGCCACATATGATTTTCCTACCAGATTGCAGCAAGGGTTCTTTTATATGCATTTTACTACAGACAGAAACTCATATCTTACAGTAATTTTGCAAACATTTTAAACAGATAACATTATATGTAGCTATATTTGAAAAGGAACTTAAGTTATTTTTCTGGTATACAAAGGAACAAATGCATATAGCATTGAGGGTGATCTATGCTATCAAAACAGAGGTCATTGAGGGTGATCTGTGCTGCAAATACTGATATCCTTGACTGCAGCTGACATTGTAAAAGCAGATCATTGATGGTGATCTATGCTATAATGGTGATCCATTGTATAAAAATGGAGATCATTGAGGGTGATCTATGCTATAAAAACGGAGATCATTGAGGGTGATCTATGCTGTAAAAACGGAGATCATTGAGGGTGATCTATGCTGTACCACTGACCCATTCTTTTGTTTGATAATGGAGAGATTTCATCATACAATCTGAGCTAGAATGATCCACTAAAAAATGTTCCTTTCTCATACTTGTAGTGGTATAGACATAAAGTTGTGTTTTGATGCACATGAGATATGGTTCACGAACCTAGTGCAGCATGAATGGAAACAGACTGTCAAAGAACATTAAAAAATATGATGGCAGATTTCTTGGTTGATTTGGCATTGGAAAACTAAATAAATACGCCTAGTTCAGATCATATCTCTCTGATATCATGTTAAATTGAAATGCTGAGACTCGACCAAGATTGAGAGTCTGATTTCTGTAAGCTGACTACAAGAATGGAAAATGGTATGCCTGAACTGATGATGTAGATCAAGAAAATTGGTTATTTCTTGTTTAAATCCGTTCTCGCATGGGATAGCGAAACCTCTCTAATGTTGCTGTTACTGACAATCATTGTTTACCTCATTTTAACACCAATGAATGGTTTTGTTTTAGGGTGTCATTAAACATAAATTCTGATATTCTCCACCAAAACAAATTCCAACAAGAACTATTATAGCAACGGTCTACATGTGCTAAGCTGTTATTATATATCAACATCTTTCATTTCTTCTGTGATGTGGGTGTTGGGTTGGGGGTTTTCACATGGGAGGGGGGGGGGGACTCTTTTTCTCTCTATTTTTTACTCCTTTTTTGGGGGGGGGGACGGGGGGTATTTAAAAATGATATTTAAATCAGTTTTGAAAAGGTACATTTGAAACTATTATTATTGTATGCACTAAGTGGTTATGATTAAGGATTTTATTTCATTGTTTACAGCAACCCTACGCCTCTAGTTTGCCACCTCCTGGTCAATGTGTAGAAATGGAAGGTGAGTGTTAATATAGTTTGTTTTTAATTTGGAACATATTAGTTTTATTACTTTCTTGATTTACATGGGGGCCGTCCATAATTTTCTATATTTTGACGAGTATACAAACCGTATGCGGGGGGAGGGGTTTAAGGGGCCAGCATACTCTTTATTTGAAAATGAAAAATGTCTATCAACATTTTTCATTTGGGGATTTACACTTTTCTTTTGTACACTTGTGAAAATGTTGAAACTTATGAATGGACCCTTAGGTTTAATTTATTTTAATGTATTATTATATATTTGTTTAATATATGACAGCATCTCAAGCAGCTGTTTCCCCAAGTCATGTATAATGAAATCAAAAAATGACTGGTCAGTTGGCAAGTAAACAAAACTTCTAGAACTAAAAGCACTGGTTATATTTAGACTTTAGTTAGTTTCATGCAGTAGCCCCTCCACCTGTTACCGATGACGGTCGGATTGCAGGTGATCCCTTGCACCTGACAGTGCAGGTGGTCCCCATCACCTTTCCCACCCCTTTCCTGTCCTGGACAGGGGAACCAGCTGAGGCCAACCCCTGCACCCAGGACAAGCATGCACTACAACAGCTTGCTTTGAATGTGCACGTTAAACTGACCTGACCTGACCTGACCTTCATGCAGTTATATCTAGGTACATTGTCTTGTGATGGCAAGACAACTCTTATGTAACAGCAGTGTCACAGTTTCCATTGTGTTCATTTTGTTATTGTTAAGGTGAATGGTTCACAGATATTTGTTTTAAATTGTTGTTTTTACTTCACCACTAAATCCATTCTGCTAGGACTTACCATAAAATCCTTTTAAGGCATATTGCATTGTTGGTTAACAACAATATTGCTACAAATGTTATCCATCTTATTTAAAACAATGGTATTATTCAGGATAACTGGCAGGCAGTCCTTTTAATAATAAAAACAGAAATTATATTTCCAGGCATGTTTGTTGGTTTCATTTTAATCTGGGGATTAATGTTACATCAGTGAAACTCATCAATAGATGACACATTATTAACAGTACTTGGTGTTTGAAACTGGATGGTGTTTATTGATTGTACAATCAGCAAGAGTGTATGTGAACTTTATGACTAGGAGGTACAATATACCCCAGTGGTAAAGCACATGCCTGTGGGTCCATTGAGTTATTTCTCATGCTCCACGACTGCCATATCAAAGGCCGTGGTATGTGCTATCCTGTGTGGGATTGTGCATATAAAAGATTCCTTACTACAGGGCTTCTAGAATGTTTATAAAATCCACTAGCCTTGGGATCAGTGATTAAATTTTTTTACTAGCCATGATTAAAAATCCACTAGCCCTTCTTTACTTTAAGTTAATATAATATTACTAATTAATAGTAATAATCAGATATGTGACCTAAAGAGGGAGATAGAGCTTAAAAACACTAAAACTTTGTGGTGGTGGTAACAGGATATATATATTTACAAAATATACTTTAACTGCAGCATTTGACAAATTACAAAATAGATTTAACTGCAGCATTTGGCAAATTACAAAATAGATTTAACTGCAGCATTTGACAAATTACAAAATAGACTTAACTGCAGCATTTTACAAAGAAAAAAATCACTGGCCGTCAGGCATGACAATAGTAGCTATTTACTAGCTCAACATTAAATATCACTAGCCATGGGAGTGGGGCTACCATAATCTAGAAGCAATGTCTGTGTCAAAATGTCCATATGTTTGACATTCAGTAGCCATTGATTAATAAATCAATGTGCTCTAGTGGTGTCATTAAAGAAAATAAACTTTCCCTCAGTAGGACTGCTAAAAATAACCATGACTTAATATAAGACTTTGTTTGGTCTGTTTATTTTTCTAGAAATTTCCAAGAGAGGATTTTAGAGATTTACTCATTTCTTTTGTTTCACTTCTGTTGCTAAATCAATATATTAAATTGTTGTGAATTAAAAGTGAATACCCGTCCAATTTTAACCAATGTATATGCATGGCTACAGTTACCAACAAAAGTCCACATTTTTGTTCCTTTCACCGTTCTTTCTAGTTGTTTCTTTAAGATTAAAAATGAATCGGCCGCCCAGTTGCTGAATTTTACGATATGCATATGTATGACAGGTGAAACAGCCTATCAAGATTATTCCTATGTTAGGTGGGCGTAAACATGTTAATTGTTGATCTCACATACTCTATATATATATGTGTGTCTATACGCTTCGCGGCAAAAAGCTGCAACTGTATGAACAAGGACTTAGGAGAAACACCATCCTTTTTCTTTTTCATTTTGTTTAAAGCAGAAGATTGTTGTATAATTTTTATACATTCACAGAAGTAATTGTACATTAAGTCTTTGATCTAAGATATATATTATTCCTGTGAATACTTCAGTGTGCACATAAAGACTTTGATGAATAGACATCATTACTAGAAATACTTCAGTTGCAAAAACTTTATTATTGAGATGAGCTCACTGGTCTGTACACTTGGTGTCCCGAACCATTTTGGTTTTTTGGAAATGAACGACGATTCGGTCTCAGATTTGGAAGCGGTTTACTGTGAACTTGTTTGTAATTCGTTTCCAGCGGCAAGCTGTGACGCAGCACCAGCCCATCGCTTCGACGAGTACAACTTCTCGTCGATGCAGCGCTGCCACTTGTGTGACAAATTCCTCTACGGACTGATGCGCCAGGGCTTGCAGTGTCGTGAGTGTGGACTGTGCTGTCACCGGTTCTGTTCGGCCACGCACCCCACCGAGTGCAACGTACCCAAACTGGAACACCTTCGCAGACCCAGCTTCTCGCAGTGTGAGTATTGTTTTTGTTTTTTAATGTTTTAGTCTTTATTTTAGAAGATTAATTATCGAAAATAATGTTTGATGGTCTGACCCATGGGTCTTTGAGAATTGAAAATGATGTAGATAACCCATTTTGTGTTTGTTTAACCAGTCAGGACAATGGAAACAAGTGTCTCAAATTTAATGTACAAATGAAAAATAGATTGTGCAAAGACTAGGTTGCACAAACGAAACTATACTTTCACTTTTTTTTACAATTATTAGTGTCATTTACATCTATAAATTAGAATAAAAAAATAAATATTGACCATGCTTGTTCAGTGTTCCAGTGAAACTAAATATTTTGACAATTTAGGGAACATTTTATTCAGTATTGTGTTGCGATTAGCTTGGCAGGTTTTAGAGAACACTACTAAATTGTAAAACATTAAACAGTAGCTGTTAATCAGTTTGAACTTGACTAGAAATGTTGCTAATCGACATTTTAAAAATAAACCGTTCCCTGCAATTTGCCAATCAATTAGCATCAAAACAAAATAATTTAATATTCTAATTTAAAATTTAAAGTCCATTTCTGTTGAGTCATGTCCATTTTTATAATTATACTGTAATAATGTTTTATAACTTATTCTAATACAACTTTCATATAAGCCTTTTTCCCATTGGTTAATTTTCGTGATAAATCGGATGATAGATGTACAGTCATGGGCAACCAGGATGTATTATGATGACAAAATTCTGAGAACTTGTCCGATATGCTGTCACTTAGTGGTGTTTTCATTAGTATATTAATTGTGTGTCTTCCATTATAGTTCAGATGAAAATTATGTTATTGTTACTATTTTGTTATTATTTTGTGCCATTGTAACTTTTAACACTTCGGTAGCAGCAATGAACGTGCACCCACCCACCCCAAATAAGGACCGGTCACTGATCGATAATAGCAGTCACCACCATGTATCTTGTGTACTGATACCATGTATCGTGTCCCTAAATCAAAATTTTGTGAGATAAATCCTTATAGTTAACAACAAAACACAGTGACATTATCCCCTAATTGACATACATGTATCTTGTTGCATGTTTTTACTGATTAAAAATAACTTTCATTTTTAATCTATGTTTTTACAGTTGCTGTGTTTGGTTGCGACCTCACAGAAGAAGTTCAGAAATCACACTGTCAAGGGGCACCATTTGTTGTGGCGAAATGTATTGAAGAAATCGAACTCTGGTGTCAAGAACATCGTAAGTACAGTCAAAATTATATTAACAGTTAACATCAACAAACTGGTGCAGGCCTAGTGCTTTTAAAAACTCTGAGAGGGGTCTAGACTCAAGTCTCTAATTATTAAAGTCCGAGACTTTATCATTATGGCAGTGTCATACAAATTATTTGTGTGTGTGTGTGACATCATTACAGATTGAGTTTGAATTTTATAAGCACAGGCTCAGGACATTTAAGCTTGGATAACCCGATCGGTTAGCAATAACGTTTTTCGGTATTAATAATTTGTAATAGTGTCATTTAGCTAATTTACATATAATTAATTTAAAAAACTGGGGGTAAAACGGTATTCTTTCAGGGATAAAAAGAAAAACAAAATATTTCAATTTTATTTTGACTAGAAAACCGTTCATTCCTTGTTGTTTTTGTTTTTTTTTGTAATGAAAATTTCAGTACAATTACTTTATATAGTCTGTCAAAACTACTTTGAGGTTTGAATTCCATCGGTATGTGTCATTTTCATTTATGTTATCTACATAATACTTCACTTACTTCTTGCTTATAATATTAATTTTAACTCAGTTTTAACATATCCAACATATATTTAGTTATCCAAATGTTTGTACACAATGTAGTAGCTTAAAATTTAGTTTATATGCAACATAAAAGGTTTTGTACATTAAGGGTCAACAACATAAAATATACCAAAAGACCTTCCAGTAGACATTTAAAATGTCTACCTTCAGCTACTTTAACATGTGATAGTATCTAGAACAGCCTGAACTTGGAAATTAATGTACTGTTAATCATTTTCTATGTATTGATCTTTTCAGAAACTGAAGCACTTAGTGTTTACAGAATATCGGCCAAAACGGAAGATATCAACGCAATAAAGGCAGCCTTCAGTATGGGTAGGTTTCTCTTTCTTTACTCAGTTTGGGGATTTGGGTTTCTTTTCTTTTTTAATGTTTTATTTTACTATTTCGTTAGAAGAAGTATATGGCCGATTAGTTCATTTCAGTTTACGTCTGTAACATTAAAACTATTATCCAGTTAATTTGCAGGGGTATGATTTTTAACTTCTTTTTTTTTTTTTTTTTAAATCTTTTTTTATCTCTTTATCTGATTTTAGCTTTTCTTTTTTCTTTTTTACAAAGTAGATTGTATAAATAAATAAATAACTTTATAGTAATTTTAATAGATTAAAAATAATGTGTTCCCTGTGTGACAGACTATAGTAGAACATTATGGAAGATTAACATTGTAATTTTGTTCTGCAGGTGACCCCTCCCAGTTGAACTTGTCGTCATACGGTGTGCACAGTGTGGCGGGCGTATTGAAGAAGTATCTCCGAGAACTGCCAAACCCCGTCATCCCAGTCGAGTTCTATAGTCAGTTCATTGAAGCAGCAAGTAAGTCTGTCAGCCATCTTGTAAAAAAAAACAGGGAAGGATTTGGGGGATTTGTTTTTCTTAAATTGCATTTATTAAAGAAATGGGTTTTTTTTAAAGTTTATTAATCTTGGAAGACAAAGATTATGATGAGAGAAAGAAAGAGACAAACAGACAGACAGAAAACTAAATAGATCACAGAAAAACAGAGAAAGATAATCACTTATGGTTGATACATAAGCAATTCAATTCTTTTTCTCTGTTTTTCTGTCCATTTTGGCTGATATTATGTAAACACCAAGTGCTTCATTTTCTACAAGAGTCAATACATAGAAAATGATTAACAGCTCAGCAATTTCCAAGTTAAAGATGTCTCAGGAACTAGACATGTTAAACTACCTGTAGGTGTATATGTAGTTTTATGTATCTACTAGAATGTCTCTTTTGGAATATTTAAAGTCGGCGACCCTCATTACTTATATGTTTTCTTTTTGTTCTTCAGGAAATAAGAGTGAGACGAGAAAGTCGCTGGTTGATTTGGTGGACTCCCTCCCTGTACCTCACAAGTCCACGCTACACTATCTCATGTCTCATTTCTGTCGTCTTTGGTGCTACCAGCACGAGTCTGGCGTCGCGGACGGGCTCGACAAACTGTCTCACGTATTCTGTCACATCCTTCTTCGTCCACCATGGGAACAGATAATGTACGCTTTAATACCTTCTTTGGAATGACCACCTTTCATTATGTAAAAATAATATTTTCTCTAAAATCCAGTAAAATGATTAGTTTATTGCACTGTCATAACTAAGAATACAAGGAACATTTCGTTTGGTATCACATTGCAATTCATTACGCAAGTTTCAGAGATCGCTACACAATTTTCAAACATTAAACAGAAGTAGATAATCAATTTTCAATGAGTAGAAATATTGCTAAAAAATAAATATTTTGAAAACAAAATGTTCCTTAAGGTATAAATTTGCTGTGATTATCATAGGATTAAGGGGGTGGGTTTGTTCTTTTTTTTAATTAATTGATATGTTGTTTTTAAGTCTTTTACATTTCAAATTACAATGATTTATAGATTTTGTTTATGTAATGTAAAAAACATTGTCGTTATATTTAAAGTTATTGTGATTTCATAAAGTATGTTTGTTTATGAAAATTCATGTGACGGTCAATGAAATTTTGTCAATTTGTCTTTTACAGAGAAATCATCGAAAATACAAAAACGCACATTGACATTTTTGAAGAATTATTGAGAAATGGCAACTGGGGAGTTGAGATACCACCCATCCCATCCCCTCCAATTCTTCCTCCTCGTAAGTTAATTATTTTTCGCACACTTTTATTTAATGTTGAATTTTACTGTTATGTTAAAAATCAGTTCAATATGATAGTTACAATTTAGTCTTTATCACTGTTTAGCAGGCAGCATAGCCCAGTGGTACAGTGCCCGCCTGATGCGCGGTCGGTCTAGGATCGATCCCCGTCAGCTAACCACTGGGGTTTTTTCTCGACATAATCCTATGTCCGACGCCAAGATAACCGTAATTACAATGTGTTGAGTGCGTCGTTAAACAAACCAACAAAAAAAAATTATTAAAAAAATTATCACTGTTAGAGTGTACGAGATGTAGCCCAGTGGTAAAACACTCATTTGATGTACAGTCAGTCTAGAATCAATCCCTGTTGGTGGGCCTATTGGGCTATTTCTCGTTCCAGGCAGTATACCGCAACTGGTATATCAAAGGCCGTGGTATGTGCTATCATGTCTGTGGTATAGTGCATATAAAAGATACCTTACTACTAATGTAAAAATGTAGCGGGTTTACTTTCTAAGACCAACCGTGGTATGTGCTATACTGTTTCTGGACATGGTGCATATAAAAGATACCTTGCTACTATTGAAAAAAATGTAGCCCATGATTAATAAATCGGTGTGCTCTGGTGATGTGCTTAAGCAAAACAAACTTTTAACTCTTGTAAACGTGTGTGTTTCAGGTGCGAGGAGTGATGAGCCTCCGTCTGGCTTCATGTCGCCCGTTTCTCCCGAGGAGCGTCTGAAGGAAGCCGAATGGTACTGGAGCAACATCTCACGTGAAGACGTCAATGAGAAGTTGCAGGACTCGCCAGACGGGACGTTCCTGGTTCGAGACTCAGCAACTTCAGGAGATTACACTTTAACCCTTAAGTAAGTAACTAGTCTCAGACTCTCCTGTAAACTATACTTTTACCCTTCAGTAAGCATAATAGTAGAATTGTTAACTCTCATAACAGTAGAATTGAGTAAATCATATAATGGCAGGATTGAGTAAATTGTATAACAGCAGAAATGAGTACATCTTATAACAATAGAATTGAGTAAATAACATAACAGCAGAATTGAGTAAATTGTAAAACAGCAAAAGCTTTGTAAATTATTCTTAGATAATTTGCTTGTGTTTGTAGGAAGGGAGGCAGCAACAAACTGATCAAGATCTACCACAAGGACAACAAGTACGGGTTCGTGGAGCCGCTCGAGTTTGACTCGGTCGTTGAGCTTATTCAGTATTATCAGCATAATTCTCTCGCCATCTACAACAAGACACTCGACATCAAGCTGCTGTATCCAGTCAGCAGGGGAAGCAGTACAGTAAGTTGGCATTTTTATCACTTGTCTCTTCTTGGTTTTTCTATTTGACATGTGAATGTAACATGTGATAAAACAACCCCTGCAATTGCCCACGCCAGTACAGTAAGTTGGCATTTTTATCACTTGTCTCTTCTTGGATTTTCTATGTAACATGTGATAAAACAACCCCTGAAATTGCCCATGCCAATCGGCAATGTCATGGATATTGCTGTGCCGTTCTTTAATTCTCCACGACGCCTTTTTTTGCTTTGAAATATTTTCAGGTGTTTTTTATCTTTCTTCAATGGTTTGTCTTTTGGCCGTGAACAGGGGTTGTACAAATATTGACAGAAAAAGATTTATGCGATGTCAGATATGTTATTTGCAATAAGAACTGAAACAAAAAATGAAAACAGTAGGCATGGAACATCAGTATCGCGATTCTCTTTATGCAAGTTTCAGAGATTGATACACAATTTTAAAACATAAACAGTCATTGCTAATCAATTTACAGTTGATTAGAAATAACAAGATTTTATTAAAACAAAATGTTTGCTGATAGGCTTATTTATTAGTTAAATATAAAGCAATATTTTTTGCTAATAGACTGAGCAAAGATATTTTGACACCGGTATGTACTCGGATGTTCAGTGTTTTATTGATGGTGTACGACCGGTATGTACTCGGTTGTTAGTGGTTTATTGGTGGTGTATGATCGGTATGTACTCAGTTGTCCAGTGGTTTATTGGTGGTGTTAGACCGGTATGTACTCGGTTGTCCAGTGTTTTATTGGTGGTGTACAACTTGTTGTTTGTTTATAGGACGGCAGCACAGCTGACGACGTGGCGAAGAAGATGTCGACTCTGTTCACGGTGAACAACGAGTACCTGACGAAGACGACGCAGTATGACAATCTGTACGAGAAGCACTCGAAGACCTCGCAGGAGCTGCAGCTCAAGCACCAGGCCCTGGATGCCTTCAAGGAGACGCTGCTGGTCTTTGATGAACAGCTCGAGCTTCACCGGCGCTTCCACAAAGAGGCCCAGCCACATGAAATGCAAAGGTAAGGGTCCAGTGATGTTCAGTCCCTGCAGGTCTTAACAGTATTATGTGTGTTGGAAGTGGAGTGCATCAGTAGCATTAAGTGTATCAGTGTCCAATTTTGTTTGAAATAAAAGGAAAATAAAAGAAAACATTGCTGATATTAAAAGAGGATCTGAAGAGAAAAGTTTGTGAACTATTGGATTACGAAGTGCTGATTCGAAAGCAGGAAGCTGTTAAAGTAAAGAAGTGCTGATGATGTTTTATTATGAACAGTTAGAACTTGATCAATGCTACTATAATAAATGCATTCTGTAACGTGGCATGCACTACAACAGCTTGTTGTGAATGTACACATAAAGCCCTATGACATGACATGTAACATGTGCAAGCAAGCAGATTCTGTAAATTATATGAATACCTCAAATTCTTTACTTATAGTATGTGAATGTTTCAGATTCCACACATCTCAGATTCTGTAGTGAACTAAAAGACGTTTTCATATATATTTTTTTATGTTTTCAGATTGCATGAGAATCTTGAGCTACTGAAGTCTCGGTACTTGGGAATTCAGGAGAGTAAGAGCGGTCTTGAAGTTGAGATTAACCGCAAGTCGAACCAGAACCGGACGTTCATCAGTGACATGAACAGCTTGAAGCCGGAGATCAAGCGTCTGTACCGCCAGAGGGAGGAGCTCAAGAAGTGGCTCATCGACCACGGCAAGACGCAGGACCAGCTCGACAACCTGCTGGAGGAGAGAAACGAGTATGTTGCACTTTTATGTCCTAAAGAGATTGGCCCTAGTTTTTAAACACATTTTTTTCACTGTTTAACGCCGTATTTAATAATTTGAATTACAAATATAGTAAAGTACTCTTATAGCAAACTGCCAGGGAACAGACATACCGGTTTGTGGAAGTTAACCATTTTTATGTCCCATTAGAATAGCAGAAACATCATGCAACACAGAATACAGAAATTTGCACAGAACCAGTTTATTGACATGTTAAAGGCAGATCCTCCACCTCAGTGTGAGCACTGCCAATGTACTCGACGGTGCTCCACATTTTGGTGGAGTGTGCGTTTTTGAAAAAAACTCTGAAAGATATATTTGCTGCGCGATCAGTTATGGAATTTCTTCGTGATACGGCCTTTTATTCTAAATTTTAAAATGTTATGTATCTGTGATATTTGTATTTTTGCACAGTTCTTTACACTGTGTTTTTATTTAAATTTAGAATTTTTATATTGATGTTGATCATCACATGGTTGTTGCATTTACCATAGTTTGACACCCAATAGCCGATGTATTTTTCGCACTGGGGTGTCATTAAACATTCATTCATTCATTGTTAAAGACAGAGTCGCATGGGCGATTATTGTGTTGCACTGTTTTGATTTTGGATTGGTTTTTGTTGTTGTTGTTTTTTTAATATTCAAGGTTTGTAAGCAAAGTTTAATCAGATCTTTACATTTTTGGAATCTTTACTTTTAATGTCTGGTTACCTTTATTTTACTGACTTAGTCTATAAAAAATTTGTATGAAAAGTTTTTAAAAATTAATAAAAAGAAATCCTTTTGAAGTTTTTTGTTACTCTGGTTATAATGAGGTGTTTGTTTGGTTTTAGTGCTTACGATGTTCCATCAGAAAATGATAATCAGCATCAAAATGAGAATCTGTGGTTTTTGAACTGTGACCGAGAGACGGCTGTGGAAATGTTACAGAACAAACGACACGGAACATTTCTCATCAGACCAAAGAAGGAGGAAGGAAACGTCCATGTTTTGTCTATTAAGTATGTAGACCAGCAACATACAATTCTTTCTTTTCTCTGTATATTAAAGGCATTGAAATAAGTTGAGAATGGTGAGAATAATCTAGCAGGAGGTTAATATATTATATGTCAAGAAAATCCAGAATGCTTAAAACCTTAAACAAAACCTTTACCACCTAAATTTTAATTAAGAGTTTTTAAATATAAAAAATACATGCATATATTAGTACAAAGAGAGCAGTGACATGCATTAATAACAAAGTGTGAAGAGATTTTATTGTATCTAGATATGGAAAATTGTAAGCTTTAAAACAATGTGTCCTAAACTGTTGGTTACCAGGCCCATAGTTTATGGTAACGCTGTGCTTATTTCAAAGTCTGTTTACTTGTTTACACATGGTTCTCAGATTTTTAAAAGTGAAATACAATTTAAATAATTAAATTATTTATTTATAAATATTTACTATATACTTTGAATATATACCTTGGAACCTGTTGCAAAGAACTGCATGTCTTTCAAACTGTATATAAAACATATCTGTATTGAGTGTTGTTAAAACTTCTTTTTACTACTAGTAATAATATTGTGGACTACTGTTAAATTAGTTTCTACTGTTAGATTAAAAAACAAAATCACTAATAAAAAAACAAAAAGGCAGTATTTGTTTTTTTTAATATAACCTTCTGTCCTTTGAATTAATTTCTATTACAAAGATTACTTTTAGTTTAGTGTTCCCCCACCAGATTTTATATTAAATAATGATACATAAACTAATTTTGTCTTCTTTTTTTTTTCCAGGTGTAATACTATTGTTGGTCATGCCAAGATACATCACCGAGAAATGGGCTATGGTTTTGCCGAGCCGTACTTCATCTTTCCAACGTTAAAGGACCTTGTGTTACATTATCAAAAGACCTCCTTGGCTGAGCATAACAACACTTTGGATGTGCATCTTATGTACCCTGTGAGGGCCCCTTGCGATCCTATATACTTACGAATGCAGACACCTTGAGTGAGAGTAAAACTTGTACATATTGATGGTGTGAATGTCGACTTGTGGGGATGCTTCAGATATTAGCATTAATGTGATATAAAACAAAATGTTAAAAGTGGCAGCAGAGAGCTGCGGCTATTGTCCAATGAAGAGAAAACGAGAGAGAGAGAAAGACAAGCCACAGTAACAATGAAACAGTGGCTGGGGTTGCGTTATTTATGAGACTCTTCTTTAAGTGACACGATCGTGTATGTTGGTGTTGATATAAGACTTTTTCATAGCAGCACGGTAAAACATTCGATGACTGACGTGGCAGTGATAAAAAAGTAACAGGGCTTTAGATTGCACTCAATAGCCGATGTGTGGTTTTGTGCTTGGGTGTCGTTAAACATTCATTCATTTCATTTACATGGCTTAAAGAATTTTAAACAAATGTTTAATCTTTTATTCTTTTCTTTTTTTAATGTTTCAAAAGCTCTCCAGTTATTGGATGACTTTCTTTTGTTTTTTAAATGATGCCATTGATAATAATTTGTGGTTATGCTGAGTAAATCAATATTTTAAGTTAAATACTCTTTAAGATAATCTTAAGAATTCAGTGGCTGAAAATGTTTCAGCCAGTTTGTTAGTGGTGCTCATAAATACTGTCCAGATTGGGAGAGATCTAAAGCCCTGACTAGACCAAGGTTTAGTGCTGAATCTAGAACAAATTGTCATCTTAGCATTGTCGAGTACAGCAGTCACTGGGCTACAGTAAATCATGGTATGCCATGAGACCGATAACATTGTTAGCTGTAGAAATGATGATGTCTACCATCTAGGGTGACATGGTCAGCCAGGACAGCTAGGGACAGATCTTACTCCAGTGATGTAGTCAGCTCAACAAGGCTAGCTGTAGCAGTAAAGAACAAGCTTGTCGTCCTCGAATGACACAGAAGGCAGTAAGCTAAGGCTGGACGTCTAAAACTGCAGTAAACTAACTGGCTGATCTAATGTCGATAACTGCAGTAACCTGGCTGATCTAATGTCGATAACTGCAGTAACCTGGCTGATCTAGTGTCGATAACTGCAGTAACCTGGCTGATCTAGTGTCGATAACTGTAGCATACTGGCTGATCTAGTGTCGATAACTGCAGTAAACTGGCTGATCTAGTGTCGATAACTGCAGCAAACTGGCTGATCTAGTGTCGATAACTGCAGCAAACTGGCTGATCTAGTGTCGATAACTGCAGTAAACTGGCTGATCTAGTGTCGATAACTGCAGCAAACTGGCTGATCTAGTGTCAGTAACTACAATAAACTCTGGCTGACGAAGTGCTGATAACTGTGACTGCAATAGTTTCGTGAGACAGTGCTCAAAATACTGTGTTGTTATATTTTGACAAATATTGGTGCTTACAGACGTTCCCCTCTTCTTACCCAACATTCAGCTGTTCCAAGTGTGTATAAACTGAATTGGTTTCATCAACAACAAAAACAAAAGAAAAAGGAAAGGACATTATGAAAAGCGTGCATATTCCTGTGATGTTGATGCGTATATATGACTCGTATTAAAGGTGTGCTAACAATGTTGAGATGGACGAAACCGTTTATTTGACATGTGATTGTGGGTTCTGGGTCCAGTGAATGATGCCAGTGTCTCGTATGATGATGATGATGATGACTACCAATTCCGGTTTAAAAAACACTCCTGTGATTTCGTTGTGCGATGATGATTCCAGTGATTTGGTTCAGAGATGATTGTATTGGTTTTTCACGAGACATATTTGTATGCGATCAGTGATTTTTCCCAGTGATTGAATCAGGTGATAACATTATATGTT
>JAECMU010002157.1:0-11378 GCA_016106625.1 Dracogyra subfuscus | reverse complement strand
TGCGAGATCATCAGCATTAACGTCCCTGGAGACATGTTTGGACAGATTTGCAGTGCTGTTATGGATGAAAACTGTGAAGAGAGGGTTGTTTTGTGGGTTTTATTTTTGTGACTGTGAAGAGAGTTGGAGATATGACACTACCTTGTGGTACACCTTGTTTGATCTTTATGCGATGACTCAGACATCAATTCGGTTTTACTTTGGCTGTTCGTTGTTGCCTGGTATTCCTGCATTCAATAGCTTCAGTAGGAGTGCATCCTTCCAGACCTTGTCAAAGGCCTTTGAGAGATCCATAAAGACCGTTATGAGTTTTTTCTTCTCCTGAAAGCTATTTTCAATCGACTGGGTTAGGATCATAAGCTGGTCTTCAGTGTTTCTGTTCTTCTTGTAGGTAGTCTGTTCTTTGCAGACGAGACCATTGCTTTTAGAATCTTTCCCAGAATACATAAACGACTTATTGGTCTGTAGCTTGTTTTGTCTTTCCTGGTTTTGCCTTTTTTTCAGGATAGGGATAATTATGGCCTCGTTCCAGGCTGGCGGGGGAAGTTCCATTGTTCCATGATTGATTATAAAGTTGCAACAACGTTTCCTTGGCTATTTGTACCGGATGTTGGATAATTTTATTGCTGATACCATTTGTGCCTGGTGCTTTTTTTCTTAAGTTTCCTGATGGTATCAGTCATTTCCGACATTCCTAAATTTGAGATCACTGATAGGTTTTGGTTTTGATTTCTGGTTTTTTCTTGTCTTTGATCTTTTTTTTTTCTTTCTGGTCGAATTTGGAGAGTACATTCACTTCGGAATCTGCCAGAATGTCTGCTGCCTGTGTTTCCTTGTGGAGCGTCCCAACTTCTTCTATGATATGATGATATTCCTTTGTGAGAGTGTGGCATCTTCATTGAGCGACTTTGTGAAGCGCCATAGCTTTTCTGTGTCTCGTTCTAGATTGAGAGAGGACGTTTTCTCATGCCAGCTGCTTCGAGTTCTTCAGTTTTTTCTTTTGTGAAGGCTTCCTTTATCTGGTTGTATATTCTTATGTTAACAGATGTACCTGTTCCATTTGGGATCTTGCATCTGACAGTTTGTAATATATTTTTCTCAGTTTGTCAGTCCAATATGGCTTGTCATCCTTTCTCGTTCCACATAGAATATATATTTTGGCTTCATTCAGAATGAGGAGTTCGACATTTAAGTTGATGTCTTCTGTGAGATGCACTGCCTCGACATATGAGATCAAGATGGTGCATATGAGATCAAGATGTGCATACGCATGTATGCGATCAAGATGTGCATACGCATGTATGAGATCAAGATGGTACATATGAGATTACGATGGCAGAGTCCAGAGTGTGAATATATTGTTACGTTTGTATATCTACAGGTAGTGGGTTGGGCTCTTGGTCATGATCGTGATATTGCGGAACTTAATAATAGTTTAATCTTTGAGACACCAAAGAAAAGTTGATCCAGAGATATATACAATCGAGTTCCAAATCGAATGCATGGTCAATAGTATCTTGAATATAGAAGCGGGCCAAGGTACTCCAGGGCCCCCTTCCACGAAGCGATCTTAACCCTAAGATTATCTTAAGCGCATAGCTACCCTATGTACTTAAGTTGATCTTACGGCTAAGATCGTTTCGTGGAACGGGCCCTGATGCATAGTGGATTGATGTTTCTTCACTTAGGTAGTTTGTGTATTTGTACCATCAATTTGTGTGATATATTAATATTTCTGGACGATATCCAAAACGTGTTGGAGATCGAGTTAAGGCATAACACTGTTTGCCAATAACGCATACGTCAGATACAAACCTACCAATGAAATTTACACTACCGATACAGATTTTTCAGTTTAGGCGAACACTTCGTAACGTAATGCCAAGCGGATGTTGCCGAAGGGTATACTGTGTTTGCGAAACTTATATATCTGTAACACCCCTTTCTAGCTGCCGACAGCCAACATGCCAAATGTTGTGGATTCACCGATATCATTAGAATTATTAAAACTTTTTAAAGCAGGAATCAAAGTCGTACTAAAGACGACTCTGTTTACATGGGGGGGGGGTCGTAGCTCAGTAGTAAAGCCCCCACTTGATGCGCAGTCAGTCTGGGATCAATACCCGTCGGTGGACATAAATAGACCAGCGGTAAACCGATTATCTAATGCCCGATCGGTCTAGGCTCTATCCCCAACGATGGTCAATTGGGCTATTTCTCGTTCCAGCCAGAGCATGACGACTGGTATATCAAAGGCCGTGGTATATGCTATCGTGTCTGTGGGGTGGTGCATATAAACGATCCCTTACTACTAATAAAAATGTAGCGAGTTTTCTATCTAAGACTGTATGTCAAAATTACCAAATGTTTGATATCAATAGCCGATGATTAATAAATCAATGTGCTCTAGTGTTATCGTTTAACAAAACCAACAAACTTTAACTGTTTACATGGAGTAGAAGCATTTTGTATTTGATATTCCCGGATTATTTATGCAAAATTATGTGTAATTAATTGGTAGTTATTTATCGCAAATCAATGTAAAATATGGCACTCTGATAGTAATGCCTTTTTAATGCTGTTTGTTGTTTTTTACGATCAGTAAGACACAGAACATAATCAGTGTGCCAAGTTGATATCAATTTATCTTACAACGCTTTGTTTAAAATGTATATCCATTTCGCTTTATTCGTTGCAAACATCTCATTCTCATTACTCATAATAGTATGTAGGACATAAACAGGCTTGGTGTATTAGGGGGTGGGTAAATAACAGTGTCTGGTGCGCGGTCGGCCAGGGATCGATCCCTTGGGATATTTCTGTTTCCAACCAGTACACTATGCCTGGTATATCAAAGGGTGTTGTGTGTGCTATCTTATCTGTGGGATGGTGTATATAAAAGATATGCTACTAATGTAAAATTTAATGAGTTTTCTATCTAAGACTATATGTCAAAATTACCAAATGTTTTACATCCAATGACTGATTATTTAATAATCAATGTGCTTTAGTGGTATCGTTAAACAAAACAATTTCGTAAATTCGGCCCATGGTACCTAACGGTCACTCGTATCACTGTGGACCCCATCCCCAACCCCCGACATCCTGGATCCGTCCCTGGAGAGCTTATTCCGCGCTGATTCTACGTCTAATATACTACTACCAGAATAAGATCGTCTCGGGTTTACGTTCTTCTTTTAAGTAACAGAAAAGGAAACTCATAACAAAAGTATGTCATTAGTTGCGACTGTAACACGTAGGTTTATTACAGTGATCGTAACGAGATGGAATCGATATTCTGGTATTACCGTGCACTGAAGATGTCTTAGAGGTGCTCATGCACATAGATACGGCATAGCGCGCTCCAATTGTGCTATGATCTAGACTTAATTAAAGGGACAGTCTAGAGTTTGCAGCCATTGTAAGATGTGTCCGATTAAAGGCTCATATAGATTGAATGCGGTTCGTGCGTGCGGTCTTGATTAAGAAAAGAAGAAATATATTAGTTTCAATGAGAGCGTCTATATTGGATGTGTGCATCTTCAAAACGTATGCCACAAGGTAATACTCGTATATGGCGTATATGTTTAAAACGTAAGCGGTAGATATATCAGAAGCAACAGCTGGACCGCACGCACGCACGCGCCGCATGCAGTCTGTATGAGCCTTTACAGAGCATGTTTGGCGACTAAAATTATATATTAAACGCATTTGTGTATTTAGAATACCCGTGTCTGCATATCTAATGTATCTGAAGTCGTGTGCTAACGTTTGAAGCAGTCCTTTTGATTTTCTTCCTGATGATGTATATGTGTGTGTCATAGAATCACACCGTTTGAAGGACCCATTCTCTGATTGGGCTTTGCCCCGTCCCAACCAGTGTCTCACAACTGGTATATCAAAGGTTGTGGTATGTGCTGTTCTGTGAGGGAAAATGCATTATAAAAAAGATATATTGCTGCTAATGGAAAAAGGTAACAGGTTTCCTCTAAGATTATACGTCAGAATTATGAAATGTTTGACCTGCAATAACCGAGGATTAATCAATGTGCTCTAGTGATATCATTAAACAAAGCACAATTTCCCCCGATTACAACGCATAGCTTCATTAACCTGTTGTAACTAGGGATTTACGCTTTGGAATCATGCTTTGACATTCACTAGTCCTACCTATTGTTTTATTAGTTTGGCGGAATCAAAAACATGTTCATAGTGAAATATGATTCACAGTGAGTGTTTCATTTCGATTCGGGTCGGCCCCAGACAAAACACAGAACGTTATGGCAAAAATAATGTATTATTAAATGGCAAAAGACTAATGCTCAAAAATGTTTTACACTTGTTGAATAACTAATGCAATAAATTTTAAAATAAATTTACTACAAGTTATTTATTTCTAAGACGATTGTTTATGGGGTTTTTTTGTGGGTTTTTTGTAGAAGGGTGGAACAGACTATAAAATGACATTCTTTGGAATCCTACTACCGATTCATTTCCAGATAAACATTAAGGTTTGTTTTGTTTAACGACCCCACTAGAGCAAAAGTTTTTAATTAATCAATGGCTATTGTATGTCAAACATTTGTTAATTTTGATATATAATCTTAGACATGACACCATCCTCATCACCACCTCCAACCCCATCCCTTGCTCCACATTTCTCTATATAATAAATGCGGACAAATGAGAATGCGGCACTCGGGATTTAAAGCTGTGTCACTGGGCTCGGTGGTGTCGTGGTTAAGCCATTGGACATTAGTCTGGTATGTATTGGGATCGCAGCCCGGTCCCAGCTCCCACCTAGAGCGAGTTTTAACGACTCAAGGGATACGTATAAGCAGGGCTCGACTCTTGCCCCAAAAATATGGTGACTCAAAATATAATGGATGTTGGCAAATTATGATAAGCGAACCACAAACCAAGAGCAGGATTTTAATGTGGAATAAATAAATTCAATACAAATATTAAATGTTATAGATCTAAAGTAGATCACTCAAGTAACAGTATTATTTGGACGACTAATGTCATTATTGTTTTAATAGAAAATTGGTCGGGCTTGGCGACCTGGCTACGGGCCGTTTCGAGCCCTGTATAAGACCACTACACTCTCTTTTCTCTTATTAACCAATAAATTACTGTCCTGGACAAACATGCCATATATAGAGTTATGTGCCCAGGACAGCGTGTTTGAAACTTAATTGGATATAAGCACGAAAATATGTTGAAAGAAAGAAAGAAAAATGCTGCGTTCATACTGTTTACATTTTAAACAAGTTTAACTAAACTGGTATATCTAAGCCAGTTTAAAATGTAACTGTGAACGCCAACGTTTTACTAAACCGGTATAGCTAAAGTAAGAAGCCAAAGTGGGCACGGCACGGTCGTGGGGATGGTCTCTTTAACCATGCATGTGAGACATGTGGTGCATATACAAGTAGAAGCACGGCAGTCGGCGTAACAGAGTACTGTGTGCAGGTGTTTCTCACACCACGTGGAAAGTGTCCCTACAAGCCACCTATGCACACCACATGCACGCAATTTGATAACATAGTAAATATTTGGTTTCTACATGAAACGTGTGTAGGAGTGTAGATGTTGGTGGTGGGAATGTGTTAAGAGAGTGCCCGGAGTGAGAATGGTGGGTGGAAAACACACTACGACCACTTTTGTATAAAATAACCAAGGCTGGCCCTACAGAGAATAAAAATTAAAAGAGGGTGGGTTTAGTAAAAATAGAAGAAAAAACGGGGGACAGTAATATGGGGTCTTCTCCATCCATCCATCCATCCATCCATCCATCCATCCATAACTCATAAATCCACCCATCCATCAATCCACCCATCCATCCACTCATCCATCAAAACCCACCCACCCATCCACCCACCCATCCTTCTAAACATTCATTCATTCATCCACCCACCCATCCATCCACTGATTCATCCATCCATCCAACAATATACTCATTCATCCATGTATCCATCCATCCATCCATCCAACAAATACTCATTCATCCATTCATCCACCCACTCATCCATCCACTGACTCATCTATCCATCCATCCATCCAAAAATATACTCATTCATCCATCTATCCATCCATCTATCCATCCATCCAACAATATACTCATTCATCCATCTATCCATCCATATATCCATCCATCCAACAATATACTCATTCATCCATCTATCCATCCAGGAACGGGATGCGCGGTCGGTCTGGGATCGATCTCTGTTGGTGGTCCTATTGTGCTATTTCTCGTTCCAGCCAGACTGGTATATGAAAGGCCGTGGTATGTACTTCCTTTCAGTGGGATGGTGCATATAAAAGATCCCTTGCTGCTAATCGAAAAGAGTAGTCAATAAAGTGGCAACAGCGGGTTACCTCTCTCAATCTGCGTGATCCTTAACCATATGTATGTCGCTATATAACCGTAAATAAAATGTGTTGAGTATGTCGTTAAAACATTTCCTTCCTTCCATCAATCCAATGATTCATTCATCCAACCATCCACTCACGCATCCATCCATCCATTCGTCCATCCATCCATCCATCCATCCATTCAAACCCCATCCATCCAAACCCACCCATCCATCCATTCATCCATTTACCCACAAATCCACACACTCATCCATCCATCCATCCATCCATTCACTCCTCCATTCATCCATTCATCCATCCATACATCCATCAACCCATCCATCAACCCATCCATCCATCCATCCAAACCCACCCACCCACCCATCCATCCATCCATCCATCCATTCACCCACAAATTCACACTCATTCACTCACTCTCTCACTCACTCTCTCACTCACTCACTCCCCCACCCATTCAACTATCCATCCACTCATTCATTAATGCATTCATTATTGCTTGTTTTCTTTCTTTCATGCAGTGGTATGTAATTAGTTCATTTACCATTGTAAATGTTGACGAATGTCACAGTAGAGATTTATTAGGGAACAAAGTGTTAAAAATCTAATGTCTCATTCTGCGCGGATCTGTAACTTAAAACGTTTTCAAAGTTCCATGATCTTCCCATGAATTCTGTTCATCCACATATGCCTACATGTGGCTTACCACTACAATATTTGCCAAATAGCGATACTTCCCATAAACCTGTTCCCTGCAGGCAGGATGGTTTCTGCTAAGCCATTCAACAACAGACGCGCCTCTTAAAAATCCAGGTGTATTTCAAAGAACAACGATACAAGAGACAGTGAACCAACTCAAACCTCGCTGCCAACTAGTTTAGCGTATATATTACAGGTGAATTTTAGGGACCGTTCTTGGACACCTTTTCCAGTGGTAAAGCGTTCGCTTGATGCGCTGTTGTTTTGGGATCGATCCCCATTAGTGGACCCATTGAGGTATTTCTCGCACCACGACTGATACACCAACGGCCGTGATATGTGCTATCATGTCTATTAGATAGTGCATATAAAAGATCCCTTGCTGTTAATCGAAAGAGTAGCCCATGAAGTAGCGACAGCGGGTTTCCTCCCTTAATATCTGTGTGCTCTTAACCATATGTCTGACGCCATATAACCGTAAATAAAATGTGCTGAGTGCGTCGTTAACTAAACGCTTTCCTTCCCTTGACGCCGTTTCCAGGAAACTCTGGGGATTTGCCCTGGAAAGATGTACTTGAACCTTTACGTGTCAGACTATTTGTTGGTTAGCTGATTTGAGGTTGAAGCGTGGGGCATACTCTCCCTATACAAATAAAAATATACTGTATGTAAAGCATGAGGTTAAATTACCTGAAGAATATTAAGGAGAACACAGTCTTTGAACATAATGCTAAGTTCAGACTGTCAACCGTCATGACGAAATTGGCCAACTCGACAGTTGCTCTAGACGTAACGATGAGTGCACTCAGATTAACAATTACTGGGTTTTTTTACGATGAGAATCCAGTTGTAAAAGCGCTCAGACAACCAACTGGACAGTCGTAGAAGTCGTGAGAGCAGAAAGCTGGCCAACTCTGTGCTGACAGTTGGTAGTCAGATCCTAGCATAACATTAAAAAGTGTATTGTGTATTCAGACTACCAGCGAATGTCATGGAACTTGAAACATGATGGTGCTTACAGCTTTGTTTTTGAAAAATATCTCGGTTTATTTCTTTTCTTTTCTTTCAGTTTTATTTATTTTGTTTTTGTTTGTATTTGATGGGTTTTGGGGTTGTTTTTGTTTAATTGTTGTTACTTTAACTTTAGCATATTGATTTAAAAAAATTTAAAATAATAATAATAATTTTAAAAAATAGGGATACTAGTATATGTAATAAATTTTGGAAGTCATGGTCACATCCATTTTTTGTATATAGTTACCTTTCCGTAAAATTGTCAATAGCCTAGATCCTCTACTGGATTTAAAAAACAAATTGTAACGGTAGAACTAAACTCGTGGGTAACAGATTTCTGATTCGCCAGTTTACTTCAATGTCTCCTACAGGTGTTGATGTTATGTTTAGTGCATGCACTGGTCCTGTCAATATACCAGGGGATGTAGTTATCTATCCACATACGCTGTTTAATGCCGCCTGGTGTTGCTCGAGAAATACACCGAGTATATATTGTTTATTATTTTACTAAAGGCGTGTTTCTTTTCATATCTGGGAAACCGCTTTCATTCAGTGAATGGACACGTACCATACCGTTTAACGAGGCTACTATATATTCGTACGGAATTCATAGGCAGCAGTGATAGATATATACAAATGGTCTAGGGAAGAAGCGGCTATTGAAGATTTAACGTCCACCTTTTCCTCGATTTTAGTAAAGACATTTTAATAAAATAAATTTTAAAACCTATATATCGGCTAATACACCGAACAAAATAAGCCAAACTGCATATCCATAAGTCTTGGTGGTGAGTTGTGATCATTTTACTGCTTTGAGGGAATTTAGCCAACACGCGACAGCCATCTTTAAAAAATGGCTGCAAAAATAGTACTTAGCTACCGATCCAGAATGTCCATCAACTGATTTCGGACACTTCAGATATTATACTAACTAAAAATTTATGTTGGATCGGTTCACCAAGTTGGTACTCAGATTCGATCTGGCTCATGGACTAATTCCAGGTATAGAGAGCTGCTGGGTGTATTCTTACAATGACATCTTTTATATGTGGTGTTTGAAACAAAGACGGACCCAGGGGACTCGTCCCCACATAAATATTCAAGTACCGCCTTTTTTCTTCTTTTAATTTAGTTATTGTTGTTGCTGCTGGAATGCCCTTTTGACGACTTGGTTCATGTGCCCTTTTCCCGTTAGGGACCCGCAAAATGTTTTCTGGATCCGCCCTGTAAAAGTTTTGTTAACGTTAAAATTTCTGATGCAACATATATTGTGACAGATTGTGATAGCCCAGTACGAGATTGGCTCCCTTACCATTCCGACCCACACCCCAGCCACATATCCCATGTTTGAGGTTATTTTGGAGTCCGTCTATGTTATTTTGTTTTGTTTAACGACACCACTAAAGAACATTAACTTTTTAATCATCGGCTGTTGGATGAGAGAGACAGAAAACGACAAACATACAGTGAAAGGGACAGAGAGACAAACAGAGAGAGAGAGAGAGAGAGAGAGAGAGAGAGAGAGAGAGAGAGAGAGAGAGAGAGAGAGAGAGAGGCCAGTCAGAAGAAAGGAGTGCCGCTGCCACCACTAAGGCCACACCTACAGGAAAGAAGCAATCGAGGATCTTCAGTGTCTTTGTCCGTAGATCGGACGGAACATATAAAGTTTATGAAGCTAGTTCATTCTGTACACCTCTCTCTCTCTATCTCTCTATCTCTCTCTCTCTCTCTCTCTCTCTCTCTCTCTCTCTCTCTCTCTCTCTCTCTCTCTCTCTCTCTCTCTCTCTCTCTCTCTGTCTGTCTGTCTTCTCTTTTCTTCGAAAGTTTCCCTCTCTTCCAACTCTAAAATGTACGCTGAATGTTAACGTATTTACTTTATTATTGTTCCAGTTTTCATATGTAGGCCAATATACATATAACACATTTATGATAGTGACTCAGGTCTCCAGCCTTGACATTGTTGTTATTTATATTCATATTATATTGTACCTGCTAATTATGAAAATATTACATATTACTAGCATATTACTAGGTTTTTAATTATTATATATATTCGACAACCTCAATGTTGGAACACAGAAAAAGACAATTACGTCTACACTGAATGCATCTTGAACATATGAATACAGACCGGTGACGTCGGCGGAAACGGGACCTGAATAGTCAAGAGTGCGCATGCACGAGAACAATGGCCGTTTTGCTAATCTCTAGTCAATCTTCCTGTGCGCGCATTGCCGCGAGTAAAATAACACTAAAATTAATATTGCCGCATTCATTGTCTTGTTTATGTTGTGACGTACGAATGATTTCCAAACCGTGACAAACACGCAGATGGCATCGGCTTGGGTGCAATTGCCCTGAACCAAGTCTTATTTAGAGGTTGTCTGCACCAATAAACGTATCCTATGCCATTAACTAGCATAGACACCGGTTCGTATTGTGTACCACAGATTTATGCATTATGATTTTACGTTTAGCAGATCAATGAAGTAAATATTAATCATAAATAATGTTGTTTTTATTGTCATAATCATATATAATTTTCACTAATGCTTCTGTATCATAACCATAGTCACAATCAAGGCTAGTTAAAATGTATGTTTGTTTTGTTTGACGACACCACTAGAGCCAATTGATTTGTTAATCATCTCTTATTGGATGCAAAACATTTGATAATGCTGACATTATAGTCTTAGAGGCTGCATGTGAACCAGTTTGATTTGTTTTGTTTTGTGTAACGACGCACTCAACACATTTTAACTACGGTTATATCGGCGTCGGACATATGGTTATGTCGAGAAAAAAACCCAGTGGTTAGCTGACGGGGATCGATCCTAGACCGACCGCGCATCAGGCGGGCACTGTACCACTTGGCTATGCTGCCCGCTGCACGTGAACCAAATACACAAGCTGGTAATTGGGTCAATTTGACATAATTATAGTCTTAGAGATGAAACCCGCTACATTTGTCCATTAGTAGCAAGGGATCATTTATAGGTACAATCCCATAGACAGGATAACAAATACCACGGTCTTTGTTATATCAGTCGTGGTTGGAACGTGAAATAGTCGCAATTGTTCACCGATTGGGATCGATCCTAAAACCAATAGCGCATCAGTCGATAGCTTTACCATCCAGTTCAAATATCTGGTGTTACAATAACATGGATCTGGTGCATTGTCGTCTATTGTTTGCCATTGGCGTAACTATGGGAGGGGCCTGGGGGCCAGTGCTCCCCCCATTCACACCATGGGCTCCCCATTTGACATTTGATTGTACACAATAAATA
>JAECMU010002156.1:0-15242 GCA_016106625.1 Dracogyra subfuscus | reverse complement strand
AAAATTGCATACATTGTTTGCCCAGATGAATTTTTTTTTTTTTTTTTTGTACAACCAACACACTCACATTTATCATCAATCACAGGACTTGTGGTGTTTACCTCTCTATCAAAAGTTTGGTGTGCCTTGAATTTTTACACAGACGGAAGTTATTTGATTTAGTACTACATAAAAAGCCACTTAGACATATAAATACAATTGAAATAATAATTGTATTTATATTAGTCACAGAATATTAGGGACAGATTTGAGATGTTTGAACATATTTTGTCTAGCTAAGTGTCATTTCATAATCTTATGTTACTGTTTTATTCATTTCATTCCAACTTATTTTCGTGCTTATATCCAATTAAGGTTCAAGCACGCTGTCCTGGACACGCAACTCGGCTATCTGGGCTGTCTGTCCAGGACAGTGGGTTAGTTGTTAGTTGGTTAGTGGTTAGTGAGAGAGAAAAGGGTGTAGTGGCCCTTAAGAACTCGCTCTGGGTTGGTGCTGGTACCGGGCTGCGAACCCTGTACCTACCAGCCTGTAGTCCGATGGCTTAACCCACTATGCCACTGAGGCCTGTTTTATTAGTGATGGGCCCATGCATGGAGCTATTTCTCATTCCAGCCAGTAGTTCACAACTGGTGTAACACAGGCTGTGGTATGTACAACGCTGTCTATGGGATACTGCATATAAAGGATCTCTTGCTGCTAATCAGAAAGAGTAGCCCATTGCATGATGGCAGCTGGTTTTCTCTCTCATTATTCTTAACCAATGTCCAATGCTATATAGCAGTAACTAAAATGTGTTGAGTACGTCATTAAATAAAACATTCTTTCGTTCTGGTTAATTAGTAAACTAAAACAAAAACAAAAATCTGAACAGATTAACCACAGATCGATGGTGTCCTTGTAGGTCTAGTATTTAGATGTGATGGACGTCATGTCTGTCAAAAGCATTCCATCACTGGAGTTGAATGTGGCATCCACTGGTTTGTGTATTAATTACCGTGTCGCATCGGCAATGAGTCATTTGTTGTCACAGTTCTACATCATGCATGATGCAGTGTTGTCACAAACTCATGACAGCTACATATGTTGCTTTCCCACACCTGGTCTTCACATTAGCATTTGACGTCCTGTTATAAATTGTCACCTATCCCATTATGTTGAGTCTTGCCCTGCTCCACAGGGCCGAGTGTAATCTTTATGCTGCAGCGTCTTTTGTCTGTGATGAATGTGTGTTTACCTATTTGATGTTTTACATACCGATTGCGATGACATAAATGGTTGAGCCATTGGGTTTAAGGTTTATAGGTCTTAGATTCGTATCCTAGAACGAGATCTAAACCCAGAGTGAGGCCGTATAACTTTGAACAGTTGTGAGGTGTAAAATTAAAGTTAAATTATTTTTAATTTATAAACACCACTAATAGAGCACACTGATTTATTAATCAGTGATCGGATTACAAATATTTTATTATTCTGATATATAGTCTGAGTAGATGCTGCGATATTTTTTTATTGGTAGCAATGGGATCTTTTATTGTACTTTCCCAGACAGGACAGTGCATACCACAACCATAAAGCTCTGGTTGGGATGGGAGAAAAATCTAATCAGAGAATGGGTCCACTGAGAAGATTCGATTCTTCAACCAGAGCACTTGAGGCGAGCGCTCTACCGACTGAGCTAGATCCTACACCCTTTCACTGTGATCAAAGCTTCATACTTGCAGACATCTGTGTGATCGTCTGTAGAAAGTGTGTACATTTTTGCCTGCCTGGTAATATTTGTATCATGTGTATCAAGATACAGCTGTCTTAAATTGATTATCATATCATGGACCCCATATCGCGATATGATACTCTATCATATTATCGTTACAGCCTTGGAATCCATGACAGTAATAATTGGATATAAGCATAAAACTAAAATTAACTAGTTCACAGCTTTATATTTGGGGATTTATGCTTGGGATTAGGTTTTAATGAGGAAAACAGATTTGCTGTGAAAAAATATTTTTTCTTCTCTTTTTTTCTTTTCCTTTTTTTTAAGGTTATTCCCAATTTATTTATTTTTCTCAGTTTTACTGTACTTTAATACTGTACTAGTATACCGTTTGTACAGCACATTGTGGGATCTAGCTCAGGCATAACTGTGCTTGTTTGAGATGCCCCAGGTATAGGACTAAACCACTGTTTATTGAGTATTGATCAGTCTATGTATATTACAAACACACGAAAGGTTTTACTAAGGTAATATTATTAGTAAAACCGGCCTTAGTGGTGTAGTGATTAAACCATCAAACAAGGCTGGTAGGTACTGGATTCGCCTCCTGGTACAGACTCCCACCCACAGCGAGCTTAATGACTCCGTAGGTAGGTGTATGGCCATTACACCGACTTCTATCACTAACTACTAACTATCTGTCCAGATAGCAGAGGTTTGTGCCCAGGACAGTGTGCTTAAATTATAATTGGATATTAGCATGAACAAGACTACAAATGAATGTGTGAATAAATAGTAGTAAATGAAATATGTGAGCCACAATATATGACTTAATAAACTTGATAATAGCTGTGTATACAGACTAAAGTAAATACGCAAAATGTTTCTTTTTTTCTTCTTTTTCTTCATTTATTGTGGACCACGGGCCTCAGTGGCATAGTGGTTATGCCATCGGTCTACAGGCTGATAGATACTGGGTTCAGATCCCAGTCATGGCATGGGATTTTTAATCCAGATACCGACTCCAAACCCTGAATGAGTGCTCCGCAAGGCTCAATGGGTAGGTGTAAACCACATGCACTGACCAGTGATCCATAACTGGTTCACCAAAGGCCATGGTTTGTGCTATCCTGTCTGTGGGAAGCACAAATAAAAGATCCCTTTCTGCCAAACGGAAAGAATAGCTCATGAAGTGGTGACAGGGGGTTTTCTCTCACAATCTGTGTGGTCCTTGACCATATGTCTGACGCCATATAGCTGTAAATAAAATGTGTTGAGTATGTCGTTAAATAAAACATTTCTTTCTTTCTTTCTTTATTGTGGACCACTTTGCATAATTGTTCCTTTATCAAAGTCCATCATTAAGAGCTAAGATTACTTTTCAAAGTCCATTCTGTGGCCGCCACACACACATCAAATACATATCACACACACATCACACAAACACAGGTGCGAGCTACGCTGGACTGATTGATACGTGAATATTATTACAGTGTGAAGAATTTTCTTTTAAAACTTTTTTTTTTCTTCATGTTATCACTTCAACATCTTACTTACTTGAAGCATTTAATCTACATATATCTCCCCGCAATCTGTGGTGCGATTTACAAGCTTATGGTCTCATATGTGTGACATTCAAGACAAGTATTTGTCATAAATCTTGGCCAATTGACTGCACCTGTATGTTGTTCTTGATTTGTTTCCTTCATTTTTTTTCTTTTTCAAGCCTACAAACGTATCTCCAATTAAAACTGTCAAAACACACGGCCAGTTCCACACACCTGGCTTGCTGGCCAAAGTGTTTCGCCTCTTACTCCATGGGTAGTTATAACTCTGCAACAAGGACTGGTGAAATGTATCATGCTAGATAAATATGTATGCCATTCGAAGCTTGTTTCATGGCCTGTCATGTCCGTAATGTACACCTTTTGTCTCCCACCTGACACACACCTGTACAGGTGTCCCATTACCAGTCAGGTGGGCACGAATTATCAGATGGGATGCAAATTATTTTAAATCGGGACGGAATTCTGTTTTAAGATAATTAAGCCATATGATACCTCTGTTATGTTTTGATGTGTTTGCGAAATGGAATAGTATTTTTAAAAGCCTGTTATTGGTTCTAATGATTGTGGTAATGTTATGAGATTAATTCTTGCCCAAGAAAACTGGTCTCACATTACAGTTTGAAAATCATACACTAGTTACTGTGAATATAAACTATACAGGCTTGCGTACCTCATAACAAGAAGCAAATAAGGTTTTGAATAGTTGCATACTTCTATATTATTAGTTACATCAGGCCCTTAGGAACCAGAGATGAAGGGGATGTATATTTTGTCTGTTCTACTTTATATGAATAAAAATAAACATCTAGCATGTGGCCCCTCCCACTAAAGACTGTGCCACCCCCCCACTAGAGACTGCCATTCCCCACTGGAGACTGTGCCGTCTCCCACTAGAGACTGCACCGTCCGCCACTAGAGACTGCACCGTCCCCCACTAGAGACTGTGCCATCCGCCACTAGAGACTGCACCGTCCCCCAATAGAGACGGTGCCATTCCCCACTAGAGACTGCACCGTCCCCCAATAGAGACGGTGCCATCCCCCACTAGAGACTTTCATTCCCCACTAGAGACTGCACCGTCTCCCACTAGAGACTGTGCCGTCCCCCACTAGAGACTGCGTCGTCTCCCACTTGAGACTGCACCGTCCCCCACTTGAGACTGCACCGTCCCCCACTAGAGACTGTGCCATCCCCCAATAGAGACTGGACCATCTCCCACTAGAGACTGTGCAGTCCCCCACTAGAGACTGTGCCCCCATTCCCCCTCTAGATATCACTATTACAGATGTATATCTTCTACCTACAAGAAAACCGCTAGTATTTTAACATGGTAAGATGAATAAGCCCAAAATATTTGCCAGATATTTTTATTTTTATGTTTGATTTAAATTCATTATGGTTACTAAAACTTTTCATTGTTGGCTCATGCACAATAATTGTGCAAATTGGTAGAATAATAGTTTTCATTTGAGTTTTTTAAATTGCTTATAGCTCTTGAATCCATTGATGAAAAGCGAGATGTAGCCTAGTGGTAAAGTGCTCGCTTGATGCACAGTCAGTTTGGGATCGATCCCCATCGGTGGGCCAATTGGGCTATTTCTCACTCCAGTCAGTGCACCACGACTGGTACATCAATGGCCGTGGTATGTGCTATCCTGTCTATGGGATGGTGCATATATAAGATCCCTTGCTGCTAATCGAAAAGAGTAGCCCATGGCGACAGCGGGTTTCATGACTCAATATCTATGTGGTCCTTAACCATATGTCTAACACCATATAACCGTAAATAAAATGTGTTGAGTGTGTCATTAAATAAAACATTTCCTTCCTTCCTTCCTTCCTTCATGGAAGGATTTAAATTTGGATAAATGTTCACCAAGTTATAGTTCATAGGCTGCTCACACCCATGCCATAAATGTGAAACCAGAGCCAGGTAATAATTAAGAGCTTTTTCAAACTACTAATAGACAAATTTTAGCTCTCACTCTTGTTTCAAATTAGAATGACCATCAAAATTGCGCCAAAATTCCTTCATTAAAATTGCGCACCCAATTCTCTTTTGACCCCACCCATTAGGGTATCAAAATTCCATAGCACCAACAATCCCCCCACCTGCCTCCAAGTTGATTGGGCTACTGGTTCTCCCTTGAACCCGATAGCGCAGGCAGTCCCCTCTTACCCTCTCCCATACCTTTCCTGCCACAGACGGAGAGATCCGGCCAAGGCCGGTCCCTGTGCCTGTGACAGGCGTGCGCTACAACAGCTTGCTCTGAATGTGCACGTTAAGAACTTAGAACTTAGAACTTAGAACAGGTAAAGTTTTGCCTTTTGATAACAGACAGAAAAAATATATTGTTTGAAACATTTTTAAAAGCAAATTTTGGGGAGAGCATGTTGTTATTTGAGACTACTTTTCTGTGAACATATATGCATGGACAGACAGACAAAGCTATATCATAATACAACCCGTCAAATTAAAACATAATCACTATCCAGTCCATCAGTAAGTCTGTCAGACCATAACCATGATTGTATTTCAAGACCCACATGTCAAAATATTTCAGACAGTACAGTACAGTACAGAATTATGCCATAAAATTAATATTTTCATTTAAAGAGACTTTTGTTGCAATTGAGGGGTGGGACGTTGTCCAGTAGTTAAGCATTTGCTTGATCCTCGTCGGAGGAGCCATTGGGCTATTTCTCATTGTAGCCAGTCCTCCACAACTGGTGTAACAAAGACTGTGGTATGTAGGATGGTGTATATAAAAGATCCCTTGCTGCTAATTGAAAAGTGTAGCCCAGCCCATAAAGTGCTGACAGCAGGTTTCCTCTCAGTATCTCTGTTACTTAATTATATGTATGATGCCATATAACTGTAAATAAAATGTGTTGAGTGTGTTGATAAATAAAGCATTTCCTTCCTTCTATTGTTGCTATTGTAAGACATTTCGGACATTTTCAATGAGTAAAATTACATGTGAAATGCATTTGGAACATCAGTGTCTGTATACACAACAAAGGCGGGCAGCATGGCCCAGTGGTACAGTGCCCGCTTGATGCGCGGTCGGTCTAGGATCGATCCCCGTCAGCTAACCACTGGGTTTTTTTCTCGACATAACCATATGTCCGACGCTGATATAACCGTAATTATAATGTGTTGAGTGCGTCGTTAAACAAAACACAAAAAAAAAAAAAAAAAAAGTATACACAACAAGGTGCTTCTCATTGTGTGAATGTTTCTAGAACCTGAGACTAGATTGTAACTCACAATAAGTTTGTGCATATGAAAAAACCCACCCCAAAACACATGTACCTGACAGGCTGTATTAGGAAGTAAAAACACATTGACCATACAGATACTGATATTATATAAAAACAAAACAAAAAAAGGTATTAAACATTTAATTTAGTCATTAAAAATGCCCTGTTAGTCTGAAACATTTTACAATGACTGTAAACTGAGGACAGTCCCTTTAAACTGAACCTTTTCCATGGTTTAATTCCAATGAACCAACATGAAGTGATGTTGTTTTTTGATGCTGTTGTCAGTTTTTGTAACACTGTTTTTGTTTGACTTTTTGCAGGTATGTGATGACCGTGTGGTTAGTTGCAGTGATGATGGTACAATTCGGATTTGGGATTTTGAAAAATCCAAGACATCTTCAAAAAAAGGAAACAGATAAAAACTTTTTTTCTTCTGAATATGTATGAAAACTAAAATGCTAATGTGGTTTTAGGGTAAATGTTTTTAATTTTATAATAAAAAGTCAAATTTATTCATCAGAACTTCAAGAAAATATGATTTTTGTGAATGCATTTTATCTTTGTTAAATGCTTTATTTGATAAAATCTTTAACATACTAGAGCCTATTTCACTAACATCGTAAGTTACGTTTTCCACGTAAACGTAAATCTACGATTCTTATTAATATTATAGAGCATATAATATAGTTTGAAGAGCTCATATTTCATTTTCCTTTGTCTTTAAAGTACTCCAGCTTCCGCAATGATGTAATTTTCTGCGTGAAATAGACACCAAACACGTGTAAACACACGGCCAGTATAACTGCTAGTAGCTGACGTAAACATACGATGTTTAGTGAAATAGGGCCCAGAACCCTAATAATGTGACAGATGTGTTATTTAAGACAAATATTAAGTCTTATTCATTTTTGTGTCATTGATGTTCTGATATAAATGAGAATCTTGTTATGTGTGTGATTAGTTAATATTTGAATAACTATCATTACACATGAATACAAATGTTCTGATATAAATGAGAATCTTGTTATGTGTGTAATTAGTTAATATTTGAATATCTATCATTACACATGAATACAAATGTTCTGATCGATATAAATGAAAATCTTGTTATGTGTGTGATTAGTTAATATTTGAATATCTATCATTACACATGAACACAAATAATTAAATGTGCAAAGATCAAGTTGTTCATCTTTAAGATCTGATTCTATTATATAAGTTATTTCAATAATGGCACAACAATGCAAATTTACTTGCCAAAAGAAAGAAAAAACTAAGGTGATCTTTCTTATGTAAGTATAATTTATTAGTATAGAGTACCTTATACTTAATGACATACATTTTGGACTGTTTTTGCCTTAACATTTTTATGAAGTTTCATTCATACATGTTTTTGTTAATGAATATTTATGTAAAGTGAATAGAGGGATTTATACAAGGAAACATCTCCTTTCCATTGTTTTACCTGTTTTGTTTGTTTGTTTTTGAACAAAGAAATAGTGTTTTAGTTATATACAAATTGTGATAAGTTACTTAAATATATGGATGGCCTGCACCAATTGTGATAAGTTACTGATATATATGGATGGCCTGCACTACATGCATAACATGCACAATGAATTGGAGTTTTTTACATTTGTTATTCCAGGGTAATGAAACATCAATGTTTTTGTTTTGTTTTATTTTTTGTAATATTCATGTGTTGTTGTGGTGTCTTATTTATTAATTATTGTTTACATATTTTTATGTGTGTATTTGTTTATTTATTACTATTGGGGGGGGGGGGGGGGTGCTTGTTTGGGGGAGGGTATGTTTGTTTAAATATATTTTTTGTTTCACACAGTCTTCATTTAAAAAAAAAAAATTGCTTGATTAAGATTAATATTTTTTTTAAAATAAATTCAGTACAAGACTGAATGGCTATTTTAATCATCAATATGTCTGCAAGGTAACTTGTGTTCTTATTATTGATGTTTAATGAAGATCACAACTCATTTACACTGGTAAGTTCTCCAAGTGCTGAAATGACAGACAGGCAGTTTAATTCAGTACTTATTCAACCTTGCCACCATACACTACTGAGATTTACAGGCAGTGACACTGATAATTTCAAGTTATTAAGTGTAATGATTTCTATATTTCTCATCTTTATTGCCATCTTCCTATCTTATTTACATTATTATTATTTAATCTGTGTGTGGTTCACATTCGTTTTACTGTGCTCTGGCACTTTACAGTCTGATTTATGGTTTTAATATTTTCATTAGTTTTTCGTTTTGTGATTATTATTTATTCATAGGAATGGGGTCCATATTTTTATATACCCTTTAGACAGAATCTTAGTAAAATGTGTCATAAATCATGTTCTTTGACATACAGTGTAAGTTAACGTTTTACCTTTTGCTTTGAAGTTAGAGATATTCAGTATTTTGCGCACATTGCAGAAGCTATCGACATTATTAATTGTAGTAAAAATCTGCAAAAGCTATTGGCATGTATTAGTTTTAGCAAAAAGCTGCAAAAGCTATTGGCATTTGTTAGTTTTAGCGAGACTACAAAAAAGCTTTAATATATATTTATATATATAGAGAGAGAAATTCCAGAAGCAGAAATGACCAGAAGCAAAGGTATTTTACAAACATTTAGATATATGTTAATATTATTTAAATTAAATTTAATTATACTGCGTTTTAGTATATTTTGTATTTTATTGTTTCCTGTTATGTTGTTAGTGAATTGTGATAAGCTATTAAAAGTCAAGTTTAAAGAATTAAGTTGTCTTCTGTTTTCGATTTCATATATAAACATCTTCCATGTACCCACCACCCTCACCTCCCGATTAAAGACTGTGTTCCCCTCACTGGAGATTGCTCCCCCCCCCCCCCCCCACCCCCCACCCAATTTCAGATATCGTTTCTATGGACCTGTTTTCACAATGATATTTGGGATTCAAACTTGGAGTTCTTATCTTTAGCGCTGTCAGTGTTCACAGAATGATGAAACAGCTCAAGAGAAAATGACCACTGCGTATTGGTGATGGACAATAGCATTAGAAAGCTTTGAATCTGGTAAAAAAAAAATCACAACTTAAAGCTTCATTTTTAACCAGTGTATAATAAGTGTAAATCAGTATTCAGTCTTCGAAGTTTGCGACAGCAGTCAACAAAATGTAGCCCGGAACGCTCTGACGTCCGAGATCTCGACGGATGTTCCGATCTTTGAGATTATAATCGTCTAAACCTCTGTCTAGCTCTCGAACGGCAGAGAAATGGGACTATCAACAGTGTTGCTGTACAATAGTGTTTTAAATCTGTTGTTTGATGGCATGTTTATCATTATTAGGTATTTATTTTGTTAATATAGATACAAAATTTTCAAGGACTGAAAGTTTGTTTTGATGAAGTTTGGAAACTGTTTTATTGTATTAGTTTATTAGTGTATTAGTATATTTATTAGGTTTTTGTTTTGTGTATATTATTTATTCATATGAATGAGTCCATAGTTTTATATACCCTTTAGACAGAATCTTAGTAAACCACGTTCTTTGGCATACAGTGTAAGTTAACATTTTATATTTTGCTTTGAAGCTAGAGATATTTGATATTTTGCGCAGACTGCAGAAGCTATTGGCATTGTTAGTTTTAGCAAAATGCTTATGTAAAAGACTACTGAAAATACTTTTAAAAGCTTAAGTTTTAAATTAAGGTTTAAATTTCAGTGTTCAAAAGCAAATGTTAGTTTTTTGTTTAACAACACCATTAGAGCACATTGATTATTAATCATCGGTTATTGGATGTCAAACATTTGGTATTTCTGACTCGTCATCAGAGGAAACCCACATTTTTCTTAGTGCAGCAAGGGATCTTTTATATGAATTTTTTTTTTCACAGACAGGAAAGCACATACTTTTGACCAATTGTGGTGCACTGATTGTAACGAAAAAATCAGTTGAATAGATCATCAAGCGAGCACTCAATATTTAGATATATGTTAGGATTATTTAAATTTAATTTAATTAGACTGTGTTTTAGTATTTTTTTCTAAAACCAAATTCCTACTAGTATTACATTGTTAGTTAATTGTGATAAGCTATTAAAAGTCAAATTTGAAGAAATAAGCTGTCTTCTGTTTTCGTTATCATATTTATAGGATATTAAACAAGTTTCGTGTTTCGTATCATGTTTATGTCGATAAAGCTCGTGACAATTGAACATTATTTCACAAGGGACATAAACATGATACGAAATGGTAGCGAGTTTAATATCCCGTTTATTACTCATAGTCGATCTTAATTTATATCACTCGTTTCGTTGACGTTCCTGTAAGGTTGTAGTGGGCTAATTGATGACGTCATCGTATGACGTCAAAAGTCTTACATCCCACTTGTCATTCTAGTGGGACGGATCACTTTGTGACCATATTGGTTATAAATTAAAATTAGTCAATAATTTCTTAGCCAATGTATAATAAGTATGCGAGCTCGTAAATTAAAACTTCTGTCTTCGAAATTTGCGACAGCAGTTAACAGTGTAACCAGTGCTCTACCGTTAGAGAGCTTGACGGATGTTCCGATGGTTTCATTCGCTCTCTTTGAGATTATAATCGTCCAAACGTCCGTCTAGCTTTCGGGCTATCAACAGTGTTGCTGTAAAATGCTGTTCCAAAACTGGTGTTGTCAGATTTTTAAGGGTTGAAAGTTTGTGTTTTTATGACTTTTGGAACATTTTTTCTTGTATATATATATTTTTTTTCTTTCTTTTTTTAACAAAGGTCTGGGAAATGTGCACACACAAAAAAGTGTAGGTCTCACACACCACTTCCACTGAAAAGAGTGTTTCCTTTTAAGTATATTTTGTTGTAATCAGAACTGATGACCGATTCCAATATTTATGGTTTAAAAACAGGGTTTATTCCTGAATAATAATAATAATAATAATAATAATAATAATACAATGAGGTTTAAATAACAGTTGTTTTCCCTTTCCGGACTCCTTAAAGTAGAGTGGTATTATTTCAAATTCTGAGTGGCGAACTTGATTTCTTCCAACGTAAAAAGATAAACATATTGTTTTTTCCGCTTAAACTGTAATTGTCATATAAGCTAATACTAAGATATGTAAAAAGAATTTTGGTGAGACTCTTTAGCGGGTGGACTGTGTCATTTTAGTATAATATGATATTTAGTCTATATCGAATAGATCACGATAGTACGTTAACCATTGTCGCCCTAAACACGCTTCTCCATTGGCTTTAAAAAGACAATGAATTTGATTGGCTGAACTCTTAGAAGTTTCAAATGTTCAGATAGAAAATATTCATAAAGATCAAAACGTATCGCGACAGATAATTGCAAGTTCATGAATAATTTGATTGGCTTCATAGTACTGAAACCTATTACATGTACATTCATTTTTTAAGATGCAACAAGTGTTTGGGGCCCCTGATCATACTTAAGCTGGCGGGTTAATATATGCTGGGATGTCTCGACTGGCGAGTCATGCTCTCCAGGAAAATATATTGGAGGGAGGATTCCTTTGTAGTGGGGTGGGAGGCGGATCGACCACCGAAACTGCAATGCACACGCGCCTAATAAGGCTTCAGAGTTTTGTGTTTTAGACAATGCTTGGCAAGAGGGTGTACGAGTCTACCAAGATTAAAAGATGTACGACGAAGAAGACATGCTGTCTATGACTTCAAACCATGCGTGCACGTCAAAACATCAAATATTTATGCAAGTTATATCACGTTAACATGGCGGGGTTCTAATGCAGGGCATTTAACGCAGATTTCTTCCAAATTGTTTTCGATATCCTCGACTTACTCAGGCGCCACGAAATTTCTTAACATATCCCGGTCATATTGAAATGATGACATTCTTGTAAGCAAAGAATTAAGAAGACTTAATATTCAGACCTTAGTGAAACATTAACGCCCACAACAATATTATATATATATACGTACCTTCCTTTCGCAGTGTCAAGAAAATTTGTGAACAATGTATTGCAAGTAAATTTTACAAGAAGTTAAATTAATATCATGTGATGTCAGAGAGCAGTGGAGGAAATGAGTCTTAACCTCTTAGTGTTTACATTTAACTCTGACAGCGTTGAAGATGCAGGAGGGAGGGGAGGTGCGGAGTGGGACATACACCTGTCATTTTACTTCTTTCCAATTTTAAAAAGATAGAAAAACTAATACACACATGACGTGTTCTTGGTTCCACCGTCTATATAACAATGAATGAGTGTTTAACGACACCACGGCACAACAATTACACATCGGCTATTGGGTGTCACAAATGGTAAGTATTTGAAAATAGCCGTGTATAGAAGTCCAAAACAATGTACATGACAGAATAGTATCATGTGTGGATCAGTTTCGTTGAGCATAAGCATTCGATTCTAAATCATATCAATATTTATACACATACAGTTGTTATTCAAGTAGCTACCTTTTTTGTTAGTATTTCTATGCTTCAAATGAACAGTAAACTGGCCGCTATGTAGCGAAGATCACTGCACGTGTGTCAAAAATTAGCAGGCATCAGCTCTAAATATTGTTAATTAATTATTTTAAAGATTTTAACACAAATTACAAAATGGAGTCATTGAGAACCAATGTTAACTGACAACATTTTAGGATCACGAATAAAACCATTCCAATGTCTTGCAATTGTATTTAAAGTTGAACAAATGAATAGTTATAATTGTAAAATTGTTTGGTTAAAAATATATGCTGCATTCTGAGTTTTAATAAATATACAAACAGTTATCCAGAAATATATTTATGTTGAAACATATAAGGACCATATATTTGTGGCAGCGGGCAGCATAGCCCAGTGGTACAGTGCCCGCCTGATGCGCGGTCGATCTAGGATCGATCCCCGTCAGCTAACCACTGGTGTTTTTTCTCGACATAACCATATGTCCGACGCTGATATAACCGTAATTATAATGTGTTGAGTGCGTCGTTAAAAAACCCCCACAAAAAACAACAACAATATATATATATATACATATATATTTGTGGCAAGTATCTGTAAAGAGAGTTTTGCCAACAGACGCCGTAACAGTCATGTGACTTCAATAATAAAATAGCAGTACAGCTGAGAACAGACGGAAATAGTTTTTAAAAATAAGATTTCTTTCAAATAACTGTCTTCGAAAATCATAGAAAAAAAAAGTATTACGAATTGTGACGTGTTTATGACTGAGTTCGATCTTGCTTTCTTTGCTGAATTTAACCTTGCGTTAACGAACATTTCTCTAAATGTGACAGACATTTGTTTACTTTCCCGATGCAAAAGTCAAAGACGTCAGAAATCTTCAAATGTACGTCCTAATGAGCACAAACGACGAAACCACCGAAACAGGCCCTCGCCGAATCAGGGCCACGGACGACACATACCATGGCCTTTGTTATATCAGTAACTGTAAAACACTGGCTGGAGTGAGAAATATCCCCCCCCCCCATCCCCCATCCCCCACCCCCCGTATCAGAATGTGTCACAGTTCAGGACATCTCAACTAATAGCGAACATAGAAATTTACTCATTTCAAATAAGATTTTAAAAAGTGCCATATTTGTAGAATACATGACTAGATATGGGTGGGTGGGGGGAAGAGTTAATTTTGAGCAAGAATGTAATTAAAAAAAAAAAAAATTCCATACTATTGCAAAGATCAAGTACCTTTTCGTGCTTATATCCAATTAAGGTTCAAGAATGTCTCAGCTATCGGAGGTCGGACTCGGGATGGGCGTGTTCGAAACCCTAGTGGTATATGGGCACGTTAAACTAGTTATCATCATCATCAGCTATCTGGGCTGTCTGCCAGGGACAGTATGTTAGTTGTTAGTGGTTAGTGGGAGAGAGGAGGGTGAGTAGTCTTTGACCCACCCACTGAGTCGTTAAAACTCGCTCATGGTCGGAACCGGTACCGGGCTGCGAACCCTACACCTACCAGCCTTGTGGCCTATGGCTTAACCACGACACCACCATGATGTACTCGAATCAACTTTTCACACTTTATAATGAACCTATTGTATTACTGTTAAAGATTTCAGAGCGACAAGGAACCATCATAGCAGCATAATTACGTCTTATTTGACATTGCTGTATGAATCATCGTCATGGCTTGGCCGTGTCATTTCTAGAAACATATATTGGCGATTCACCAGGAAACATCATATAGTTTAAATACGTGGCTTTAGACTTGTATCTGTAAATTATAGTACGTTACCAATTCATCTTATTGTGTTTGACAGCTATTGTCAAGATGGTGTTAGTTAGTCATTTGGGGATTTAGCCGGTATTTATGATGTACCTAAACATGTACCGTAACTTGGCCAAACCTTCGTGAATCCAGAGTACTGACGTTGGCCGTAGAGCCAACTGAATCAGGCTTTTTAAAACAAGACTGCGAATGTTAGCGGTGGAAAGGGTGTATGTAGGTTTTTGTTGTCTGTGTTTGTATTTTTAAAATGTCTTTTCACATACAAAAATATATATACATTGCCAGCCATTAAAAACCTCATGTCTTAATTGCAATGACAAATCCATGGATACTCGTATAGTTCTGTGTGCTATCCGTTTTAAACATATACATACACACGCATTCACACCCACAGACACACTCACACTCACCACACATTTACTGTAACATATATTTTATTCTGTTCTATTCTATAACAC